>RJWT010015985.1:0-20114 GCA_004365215.1 Cuniculus paca | reverse complement strand
CATTAATTTTGAAAGACAGTTTTTCAGGGTACATCAGTCTGGGTTGGAAGTTGTTTTCTTTCAGGACTGCAATACTTCACTCCAGCCTCTTTTTGACTTGATGGTTTGTGTTGAGATGTCTGCTGTGATTCTGATGGGTTTTCCTTTTTTGGTGATCTGTTTCTTTAGAATTCTTAAAACTTCAATGTTATTGTTTCAATGAACATACATTTAAATGCCCCTGTTTTAAGGGATCAATGTGCATACCCATGCAATGCCCATGACCGTCAGGAGGCAGAACATCATTACTCTGAAGTCAGGACTACCAGAACTTCAGCACCAGCTAGCATTTGTCTCTTTACCTGTATAGATTTGTTTTGCCTGTTAGCTATTATTTCTTTTCAGTTAAACCATGCAGTGGCTTCATGTTGCTGTATATGTCAATAGTTTCTCTTTACTACCTATGTTCCACAGATTTGTTTATTCCTGGTGGACACTGGGATTGTTTCTGGTTTTTGATTGTTATGAATAAGGTTGTTACAAACTTTCCTGAAAAATAAAGAATGGAACTTTGCCAACTTGGTAAGATGCTAATAGATGATAGTTTCTCTCACCCATGGCTAGGCCGAGATATTTGTAACCAAAAACAAATTGACAAGAAAAAAAAATACACATTTATTTAATGTATTTTAAAAAAATACTTTTCTAATTGTATTTTATAGAGAATAAAACCAAGCAAAATAAAACAGAATAAAGCCAATTGAAACAAGACAGTGTAAATGACACAGAATTTCAAAACAAGATAATAGAAAATCAACAATGGTTACCATGCTTCTTGTTGTCTTCAAAATAGCTGCTGAGGCCTTTGTTCCAGTGAGCTACCATCTTGGCTGGACCTAGGACCCCTTGGTTCCCCACAACTGCATATATGTCTCAGTATTTTTCTTCTCACCGTGGGTTGCACTGGAAGTGGTCTATTGGAATTAACTGGTTGGAATTCCAATAACTTCATGGGATTATAATTATAAACCTTCCTAAATCACAACGAGGACAGGAAAGGGCTCTCTATATTTGGCACTCAATGTGGCCGAAACACACAACCTTCACGGCACACCGACCACTTATGCAGGTGTTGGCAGCCCATTGGACCTTGCGTGACACGTTTTAAGGTAAACGGAGCATTTTTGTAATTATATTGCTCAGATGCAAGTAGTAAGTAAAAGTCTGTTCGTCAAGGGTAACAATGGGGCAATTGCATTCTTTATCTGCAGAACAGAAAGGTTTTGGTCTATTGCTTATGAAGCTGTTAAAAGACGCAAATATTAATGTGCTGTCTAAGCAAGTTTTTAGATTACTCCATGTGATAGCTACACTCCACCTTTCCTTTCCCAAAGCCGGTACACTCGATATCAGTGTTTGGGATGAAGTAGGCAAGAGCTTTGATGTAGCTACAACCCAAAATAAAAAAATTTACCCACAAACTCTAGTCACATATAACCTAGTAAAAGTAGTCCTCTCATCCTTACAATGTAATTCAGCTAGAAAGGCACAGCAACAACAAGTTAATAAAATAATTGAAATGGGAAAAGGCTCTCATGTAACCATAACAAAATAGCTGCTGATACCTTCAGACATAGTAAAATCAAACAAAACAAAAACAGAATAGAACCAATAAAAACAAAACAATGAATGCAATACAGCACTTAAAAACAAGATAATAGTAAATCTAAAATGGCTACCATAATATATCTTGTCATCTTCAAAATAGCTGCCCATGCCATCAGATACAACAAAACCAAACAAGATAAAACAGAATAAAACTCAACCCAACAAAACAATGAAAATGATATAGGACCTCGAAACAAGATAACAGGAAATCAACAATGGCTACCACCTTCAGAAGGAGATTACCCCATATGTGCCACACCATGTGCCCTCTGGATAGATGATCAGACCACCAGCTTTAGGCCTGCAAAGTCAGTGAAATACTAAACACTACAAGAATTAAGTTATATTTTACCTCATTAGCTATCATCAGAGCCTGTGTTTCTCCTGATCAGCCTGTTGCTTATGCGGGCTGGGGAACATTGCCTCTTCTTGTCTCCCTGCCTGAGCACTGGAAGGGGCTGGTATCTGGCTTTTCCCCAGTTAGCCTGCATATGGCACAGACTCTCAGGAAGTATTGGCTTCTTGTTGACTTCTTATTCCCTTCCCCCACAGCCTGCAAATGGCACTGACTCACAGGAGAGTGCTGGTGTCCTGATGTATTTTTATATGACATGAGGCCCATCAGAAAAGAAGATCCAGAGAAACAGGAAAACATACTTTTTTTGTGATTAGGTTTAATAAAGAGTGGACAGAAGTTGTGCAGAAGTATGATTAGACAAAGGGGATGTGATCTTGTGGGAATAGACTGAGGGGAAGTTAATCAGGCCTGTTTGTTCTGATTGTTCTCTGTTACCCTATGTCTTCAGAAATAAAGACATTCCTTTCCTCCAGGTATAAATGTGGCACCTCTGGAACCAAGGTCTTCTGACCTATGGAAGGTCAGTGAAATTTTATGGCCTGTTGCAAATGAGAAGAAGAGAGGAGAGAGTGACTATAGTCTGGAGTAGGGTGACCTAATGCCCATCAATGCAAAAATAAACAGAAAAATAACAACAGATAATGTGATTTAATGGTGAACTAGTCAATTCTTCCCTGCTAATGTGGAAACGGACATGAATGTCTGTTTACCACTTCTCTTCAACATTGTACTGAAGCTCCCAGTCCATACAGTGAAACAAACAAACAAAAAATAAATAAATAAAAGGCATGCAGTTGAAAAGAAGAAATAAACTTCTCTTTATTCACAAATGATATGATCATATGCTTAATAATCCTATTAAGTCTACAGATAAATTTCTAGAATGAACAAGTTGAATTTAGCAAAATGACTGGATATGAGATAAGTAGGAAAACTAATTAAGTTTTTATACATTAGCAACAGTCAATTAGGAAATAAAAATGCTAAAATTACTATTTATAGTGGCACAAGATAACTCCAAATATTCAGGAACAAAGTTATTCAAAGACATGCAAGACTTCTATAATTAAAAACTCCAAGATATTGCCAAGAGAAATTAAAGAAGACCTAACTAAAGAGAGACATACAACAGCAACATTTCAGAGACTGGAAGACTTGATATTGTTAAGATGTCAGTCTCCTTGAATTGATTCATGGATTTGATGCAAGTCCATAAAAATTTCAGCAGGCTTTTAAAAATAGGAATTGACAGGCTGATTTAAAAGTTTCTATGATAAAGCAAAAGATTTATAAAAGTCAAACAATCTGGAAGTAGAACTAGAGGATTAAGCTATATAGATGGCAAGAATTGATCTAAAACTTAGTCTGAAAGAATAATTAATACAGTGTGGTATTGGCATAAGGACAAACAAATAGATCAATGGAATAGAGTCCAGAAGTAGAGCATTCACATGCTTACTTGCTTACAACACAGAAATCAAGCGAATTCATTAAGAAGAGGATTAAATATTCATTTATTCATTCATTCATTCATTCATTCATTCATTCATTCATGTTTGCAGTACTGGAGATTGAATCAAAGACCTTGAACATGCTAGACAAGCACTCTGCCACTGAGTTAAGTCCCTATCCCTTTTTATTTTATTTTGAGGAGCATCTTGATAAGTTATTGAGTTGCTCTGGCTGGTCTTGAACTTGTGGCCTTCCTGCTTCAGCTTCTAGAATTGAGATTATTGACCTGCACCACCATTCCTGGCTTAATATACTTTCTAATTGTCTTTGGGTACTGAAGTAGGGATTGAATGTATCAGTTGGCAAGGACACGTATCACATTATATAAATATATAAAATATATGTATATATATTTCAATATTATGCTTTATATGGCATATAAGGATACTTTAAAATGTTATGTATTTTTTAATAAATCATAAACCTTACTTTACCATATGGTGTAAAAGAAAAAGAAGCATATGTATATCCTGTTACTGTAGTTGCACCTCTGATTGGTCCAATGGCAGTGCGTATTCAAGGGGGTTTTAGCAGTACGTGGACTTGTCTGACTTTATAATAGTTACTCTTTGAGTATAAATACCAAAAAAGAGTTATTTTTAAATATGAAAAATGGAGAAATAACTGTAGTGTAGCAGTAATTGGAATTTTTTTTTAAGCTGAAATTTTCTTTAATACTGATGTTATTTTTAGATTTTTCTTTTCATTGCTGGAGGTCAAATCCAGAGCCTCTATATGCTGGGAAAGAACTCTAATGTTGAGCTACACTTTTAGCTCCCAGAAAAAAGTTTTACTCAGAGATGCAGGTGGTTTTTTCATATGCATAAGTGCACAGTGTTTAGAAATACAAAAAAAAAAGTGTGATTTTGTTATGTTTTGGATCAGAAATGTTCCCTCAGACATTCATTTGTTGAAGACTTGGTCCCCAGTGCCATAGTATTTAGAGTGGGGCCTTTGAGAGGTAATTAGTTCTTGAGGTTTCTGATCTCATAGATGGGTTAATCCACTGATGGATTCATGGCTTAACAGGTTACAGGGAGGTAGTGAGAATCTTTAGGAGGTAGTTGGAGAAAGTGAGTCATTCGAGGCCTAACTTTGAGGGTGTATTTTGTCCCCTGCTTTTACCTTTCTTGCTTTGTCTTACTCCTCCCTTTCTGACCACCTCGAGGGGAGCCATTTTTCTTCACCACATGGCCCTTACCATCATGTTCTCTGTCATCACATACCCAGAAGTAAAGGAGCCAAGTAACCATGGATTGAAACCTATGGTACTGGGAACCCAAATAAATTATTCCGCCTTTACATTGATTTTCTCAGATATTTTGTCAGAGTGGCAGAAAGCTGACTTACATAGGCTTTTCAGTGCAAAATAGTCAATGAAGAAAAAATAAATTTGGGGGGGTACTGGTCATTGAACCCAGGGCCTTCACACTGAGCTACATCCTAAGCCCCTGTATTTATGTATATATGTATGTATTATTTATATTTTGAAATGGGGTCTCATTAAGTCACACTTTGCCCAGGCTGGGATTCAACTTGCAAGCCCTTGCGAATGCAATACACTGAACAGCTCTGGCCCAGAATGCTAGTGGCATCCATAAGCCCACTCAGAGGCTCCTTCTCAGAAGCCCACACAGGGCAGAGCAGGCCAAGGAGGTGATTTGAAGTAATGCTGTTAACCCTGTGTATACTCCTGTCTCAGCTGATAACAGTGGGTTGTCCTTGAGGGACTTCAGTACTGTTTTAAGCCAGTTAGATTCTTGGTCTTGTGGAGTTTAGAAAGTTTCGAGATACAGCTAAGTAGCTGGCAAACTGGATTAGAAGCTAGACTCCCACAGAGGGAAAGTAAAATGCAAAAGCCACAAGTAAGCTGAAGTCATCGTTAGCAAAGGCCACGAACGTAAGAAAGAATAGTAAAGCAGTTTGTTGACAGGAATGGGAAGAAAAGGTTGTGAGTCATCTCGCTTGCCCTGGGCTTACTGCTTGCCAGGGATGTCTTAAAATGTTTTATATTCATTTGAGCCTTAGTGTAACGTAGGTACTTTTATTATTTCCATTTTTACAAATGAAAAAAGTGCAATGAAAAAGCATTAAGCACTGAGGCAGTCTGATGTCAGGGCTTCTGCTTCGAGCCACTTTCTTGCCCCACTGCATTGTCCATCAGGAGGGACTCCACTGTGGGGGTGGTTCCTGCACCCGTTCAGCCCCGGCGGCACCACTATTCCCATTTTTCCCATGAGGCCTAGTTGCGTGACCTGTCCCAGGGTTGTTGTAAAGTCTGACTCTATGCCTGAGGAAATATGTGAGGACAGAAGAGACCAACAGCCAGCAGGAGAGAGAGCGTCATGGTAAGAGTTGAGACTTAAAAGTAAGCCGCGGGAAGGTGTTAAACTTTATTCCCCAAATAAGGAGTGTTACAGAGGGATTGAAAGCAAGGGCAGGAGTGAGATCAGGAGGGGAAAAGGAATCATGAAGGGACTCATACAGAGGAAGATCATCCTGGTTGCCTTTGAGGGGAGTGGCAGGGCTGAAGCAATCACGTGAGGTGAGGTGATGATGGCCTACCTTAGGGAGGCTGGTACGGAAATAAAGAGGTGTGGACAAGTTTGAGAGATATTTAAGTGAGAATTCTAGAGTTGCTGATGTACTAGCTGTCAGGTATGAGGGAGAGGAAAAGTCAAGAATTATAATCAGGGAAACTGGATGGATGCCAAAACCATTCTTGAGACAGAAAATAGGGTCAGAGCCTATCAGGTAGGGTCAGCTCTGTAGACTTTCGGCCAGTGCTCTTAAGGGACTGATGTTTGGCCTCATGCTGCGTGCTGCTGCCTTCAAATTCTTTGTCACTTTTTAACAAATAGCACCACGTTTTGGTATTGTAATACACTATACAAACTATGCAGCTTTTCCTGCCATCAGGGAGTTGGAAGTACAGCAACAGAGCTCGAAGAAATAAGGATTTGAGAAGTGTTCTCCAAAGTGTCTTCTCAAGAGAGCATTCATGTGTGTATGGGGAGCGTACACGAAATGAGACTCCATGTTCAAGCAAATAACTGTTAGGTTAAGCAAAGTTCAATACTTTCTTTAAAACAGAGTATCTCATAATTTTTAATGTAGATTAACAAAGAATCTCTGGTTTTGATTTCCATTCCTGGCCCAGAGCTTCAAAACTTTTGGAATTTCTGAGTGACAGGACTGTCTTTGTAATGTTAACGTGATGAATTCTATGAAGAGTTTGGATAGCCTGAGAATGGGAACTGATAACTAGAAAAACAGACATGACTAGAGGACTAGAAATTTCAACTACCCAATCTCGAAGGATACAAGCAGGCTTGGGGGCTAGAGATTGAGCTCAGTCACATGACCAGTGATCTAATCCATCTTGCTTATGGGATGAAATCCCAATAAGAACTCTGGACGCCCATGTTCTAGGAGATTCTTTGCTGAACACAGTGATGTGCTGATTCCACTTCACTTAAAGGTGTTGATTCAAAAGGCACTTCCTAGTAAGCAGCCTGCACACCTCTAAGAAGGAAATTAAAATGTGTAGTAGTTCCTGAATTTGTTTGACAATGTCATCTCTTCTCTATATAACATCATGTGGAGTATTTCCTGATCGTCTAGCAGAAGTTTGCTCTTCAAGTAAGTTATCTTTGTTAAATGGGTTAAAATATAACAATGCGCCTATTTATTTCTTTTTTTTCTTTGTTTGTTTTTTTTGGAACGCACCTATTTATTCCTATGATTGCAAAACAATCAGTTTATTTTTTCTCTAGAAGTGTGAGAACTTTTAAAAACATTAGCAGGAAGGTATTCTTTTTACCATGTTGAACAGAATAAAAAATTTGAAACTGAGAAAATTAAGTAACTTGACCATAACCAAAAGTGACAGAGATGGGATTCTTAGTTCTAGATATTAAAACTTACTACAAAGCTACAAATAATCAAGACTACTGCACTGGCCTGAAGACAGACGTCTAGATCAATGAAACAGAATAATTGAGGGTACAAAAATAATAACCTTTATGTTTGTGGTCAACTGACTTTCAACAGGTACCAGTACAATCAATGGGAAAATAACAATTTTTTTTCAACAAATGGTGAAACAACTGAGTTTTAAGTTACTTTTCTTGTTGCTGAGACAAAATACCTGATACCAAAAGTTAAAGGGGGAAAGGTTTATTTATCTCATAGTTTGTAGAGGTTTCAGTCCATAATCAGCTGACTCCAAGGCAAGGTAGAACAAAACAGTTCATGGTGATGGAAGACAGCAAAAACAACAAGGGAAAAATGGAGTTAAGCCTTTTTCTATGCCTTATATTGTATCCAGTGGAGCAGGATTAGGGCAGTGCCAATTCAATCAGTGGACTGACCCAGCAGTCACCCACCCTTGATCCCACCAGCATCCTTAATCCTAGCATTGCATCACCAATCAATCACACACTCTAGATTGTCACCTTCAGAAAAGCTCTATCACTGCATGAGGTTTTGGGTGTACATCTAAACACAAACCATAACAAACTGGATAGCCACAATACAAAAACAGGTTTTCTATCACACTATATGCAAAATTAATTTTTAAGAGATTATAGACCCAAATATAATAGCTAAGACTATAAAACACTTAAGAAGAAAACACAGGAATAAATCTTCATGACATGAAATTAGCAAAGCCTTCCTAGATATAGCACAAAAAGCACATACAGCAAAAGAAAAAACTAGATTTCATCAGATTAAATTGGGTTTCACTCAAATTTAAAAACTTTTGAAGAAGCAAGCCCTCCCTGCAAACCAGCACCATCTGTGGTCTGCCACCAGCAGGGGAACAACCAGACCCCAGCGCCTTCCAGCACATGGGCTGGGAAACAAGAAGAGCCCCCCCACCCCACCCCATAAGCAACCAACTGATACAGAGAAACACAGGCTTCAATGATAGCTATTGAGGTGAAATGCAATTTGATGTTTGTGGTGTTTGGTATGTCACTGACTTTGCAGGTCTAGGGCCAGTGGCCTGACCATCTATTCAGAGGATAATGGTACATAGTGGCATCTATGGGGCATCTCCTTCTGAAAGTGGTAGCCATTGTTAATTCCCTATTATCTTGTTTTGAGGTCCTGTATCGTTTTCACTGTTTTGTTGGGTTGGGTTTTATTCTGTTTTACTTTGTTTGATTTTGTTATATCCAAGGGCATGGGCAGTTATTTCAAAGATAGCAAGATATATTATGGTGGCCATTTTGGATTTACTATTGTCTTGTTTTGAAGTCTTTTACTACATTCATTGTTTTGTTTTTATTGGTTCTATTCTGTTCTGTTTTGTTTGATTTTTACTATGTCTGAAGGTATCAGCAGCTGTTTTGAAGGCAGCAAGAGGCATTATGGTATCCATTGTTGATTTTGTGTTGTTTTGAAGTCTTGTGTCACTTACACAGGTTTGTTTTGATTGGTTTTGTTGTTTTATTTTGCTTGGTTTTATTCTCTTTAAAATAAAAAAAAACTTTTGTGCTACAAATGATATCATCAAGGAAGTAAAAAGACAACTCAAGGAATGGAAGAAAAAGTATGATCAATAAGAGACTTGAACCCAGGATATTTAAAATATTCTTAAAACTCATAAGCCAATTTAAAAAATGGGCAAAGTATTTAAATAGTTATTTCTTCAAAGAAGACTTATGTCACCATTAGCCTTTAAGGAACAAACCAGTAAGAGAAGAGGCAGAAGCAGAACAGAGAGGCCACAATGAAGGGAGCAAAATTTTGTGAGAAAGAGATCAAACCAGGGACAAAATGAGATGACTTATTTTTGAAAAATGGGAGGATATTTCTTTAAGATAATAGGAAAAGACTATTATGAAGACATTCAGAGGTGATGAAAGAAAATATAATAGATGGTCTCAACCTTCACAGTAAGCATGAAACAAAATTTTCCAAAGAAAGTGAAAAGTCAAACCTTTTTATAAGGTCAAAAGTTTTAGTGAAATATGTGAAATTTTTGAAAACTTTTCTTTCTGATAAAAAGTTATATAATGCTTTTATAGAAACATTTATAAGGCAATTAAAGAAGAAAATAACACTTGTAACCTGTAACCCTAATATAGATACTGCCAAAGGACAAAATTACAACAATTTAAAGACAATAATTGGCTTTATTTTCTATTCTGGAATCAAGCAACTCATCATACCATAAAATAAAATGAGTGTTCCCAATTCTGGAATTGAAAATAAAACCAATTAAGATCATTAAGTTGTTTCATCCTTTGATGCCACCATTAACATTCTGATAAATTTCCTTCTCTTATAAAGTGTTTTTAAAAAATTTAATATACTCAAAGTACATTAAATAGTGCCATGACTATTTCATTTTATTTTTTGAGTCTTTTTCCCCCTTCCTTCTCCTCTGCTCACCTTGGTGGTTCTCAGCATTAACACATCAGTCATTTTAAGACAGTGTGTAAAGCTTACATATAAATTTATTACAAGTGAAGAATAAACCCAAAGGATGGAATTTTCCAATATTATTAATATATCTGGCAAAATATTTTCAGATATATTTTGGATTTTGTTTTAGAATAAACTCACAAATAGAACTGCTCAGTCAAGAATTATATGTGATTTTATACCTTTTGATAGATTTTGTCAATTCAAGTTCATATTTGGGAAATGTTTTTATCTCAACAACAACTAAAACAAAAACCAAATATGAGTTTTGTCTTTCCATCAATATGGCCTACCAAATTAGCCAAAAACAAACACAATACAATATAATTATAATACAATGAAGTATTGACCTCAGTAACTTATTATTATTATTTATTTATTTATTTATTTTGCAGCACCAGGGATTGAACTCATGACCTCACACTTGCCAGATAGGCACTTAGGCCACTGAGCCAAATCCCCAGCCCTTGTCTTTTTGAGACAGGGTCTCACTAAACCGTTCAGGCTGGCCTTGAGCTCACTTTGTAGCCCAAGCTGGTATCGAACTCTCAATGATCCTCCTGTCTCAGCTTCCCGAGTGCTGGGATTACAGGCATGAGCCACCACACCTGGCAATTATTATATATATATATATATATTTTTTATTAGGGATTGAACCTATGTCTTTAGCCCTTTTTTTTTTTTTTTAAATTTTGAGACAGGGTCTTGCTAAGTAACTAAGTTTCTCAGACTGGGCTTAAACTTACAATCCTCCTGCCTCAGCCTCCCAGAGTGCTGGTATTACAGGTGTGCACCACTGCCCAGTTGTAGTTTAATGAAGTTTTATGAAGCAATTTGGCAGAGTACATCAAGGACCATAAATATGTTTATGCTTGGGTTGCAACGTACTGAATGGACATTGGCAAATTAGAAAATGTTCAGCAAAGAGGTGGTCTGCTTTCAGTTGAGTATGACCATCATAAAATTAGCAAACAAGACATTGCATTACAAAATCTATGTTTAACAAAGATTTAATTAATCATAAAAATATGAAAACAAGAAAGAAAATTATTCCTAATAAATACAAAACTTGAACATATAGATGAAATTTCTGGCTTCAAATTCTGGACCAAATGGAAGTTTTAATTATTTGTTGAAAACAAAAATGTGGAGCTGGATGCAATTGTGCAGGCCTATATTCTCAGCTACTTGAGAGGCTGAGGCAGGAGAATCACAAATTTGATGACAGCCTGGGTCATTTAGCAATGCCCTGTCTCAAAATAAAAATTTTAGAAAGGGTTGGGGATTAATTTAGTGGTAGAGCACTTGCTTAGCTTGCTTGAGGCCCTGCTTGCCCGAGGCCCTGGGTTTAATCTTCAGTATCAAAGATGGAGGAGGAGGGGAGAAAAAGGAGAAGGAGCAGAAAGGAAGGAGAAAACGTGGGGAGGTTCTAATCCCACTGTTGCCCTGGGTCTCAGCGTTGGATCGCTGGGAGCACGGGAGGTGTTGAGGAATAAGAAATTAATTAGTAGAACAATATTTTAGTAGGAGATGGGCTTGTTTTTTGCTTTTGTGGTACTGGAGATTAAACCAGGGAAAGCTGAGCTACATCTCTAGCCTTTCATTTTTGTATTTTGAGGGAAGGTTTCTCTAAATTACTCAGGCACTTTGTTTTTCTTCTCTAAATCAAATATAACAGTATTAAAGGTATGCAAACCTTGAATATATACACAAAAATTAAAAGATAAAACATTATTTTGTATATGCGTGATGGTTAATTTTGTGTGTCAATTTTGGCTAGGCTATACTATCCAGTTAATCAAACACTAATCTTCATATTGCTGTGATGGTATTTTGCAGATGTGGTTAATTTCTACAGCCAGCTAACCTTTATGCAAAGAGACTACTCTTCATGATGTGAACAGGCCTTATCCAATCATTGAAAGACCTTAAAAGTAAAAATTATACTCAAGACCGCAGCCTTGATCTTGTCTAAGAGCATTCACCCTTGTTCACTTGCCCTATGGATTTCAGACTTCCCAGTCCTTGCGATCACTTTAATCAAGTTCGTGAAATCTATCTCTCTCTCTCTCCCCGCCACCCTCTAAAATCTTAATACAGTAAGCTTTTAAAATGTTATTTTATTTATTAAAACTAAAAGGCCTACTACAAGTCATAACTCATTCATATCAAAAACATAAAGTATTTAAATACAAGTGAACTTTATTCAATTTTTTGAAATATTCATTTTCTTATTAAGTAAGTCAATAGAAATAAAACCATGCAGAATTTTGGCACTCAATAATCATCTAGTTGTACTATAAAGAATTGTTATTATGGGCACTGCAGATGTAGCTCAGTGATAGAGTGCTTGCCTAGCATGTGCAAGTCCTCGGGCTACACTTGAAGTTTGCTTAGGGAATTGGCTACACAGGTATCAGAGGACTAAAAAGTGAAAAAAGGACAGAAAGGCAAATGAAGATAATGCAGTATATCCTACTGTGAATACCTGGCAGGAAGCATATGTGTACACAGTGTAGATACCCTGGACAAACGGAGGATTCATGTTCTGGGGAAGAGGGAGCAGATGATTTGAGATTTCATCATGCTATTCAGAATGCTGGATAATTTAAAACTTTTGAATTGTTTATTTCTGGAATTTTCCATTTAATATTTTTGAACTTTGCTTGACCCAAAATAACTCAACTGAAACTGTGCAAAGTGAAGCTTCAGCCAAGAGGAAACTACTGCATTTGCAGAAGTGAGCATGCCTAGGCTGGCAAAACGAAGCAGAAGTTAGAAGCTTGGAGGGGCCTTTAAGAACCCGGACACAGATTTTGAACAGAGGGAGTCACCTGGCTATTGTTGGTGTTTTTAAGGTGATGTAATATTGCTGGCTGTAGGACTGCTGCACAGTAGTTGGGTCAGATGTGGCTGCCACATTGGAGCGCTATTGTGGAGGTAATGCTGATAGAAACGCTCCACAAACAAGGGGAATACTTTCCTTTTTTGGCCTAGCATCCTCCCTCTAGCATCCCCTATTGGTTGAGGATAAAAACATAGCTTCTTTTCTCTCAAAGAAAAATACGGAATTTTGGCATCTCAGGGACAAAACCAATTTAGGAGCAAAATGACTTAGTGCTACAATATGTTCCTTCTCCACCATTTATGATTGTGAATACAACATTATATATGTCAGTTCCCACAGATCTGCGAACTAGAACACACAGAAAAAACAAGAATGCTTGGCCCTGTTGGGAAACACTTTACTATGGAAGCATCTATTACTTTTTGTGCTCTCTGAGACGGATTTGTCTGTTTTCTTATTTAAGTACTTCTGCTGCTTAAATCTGCTCAGAACTCCAAAATGATAATGTCTTCCAATCTTGAGAGTGGAACACAAATCTTCCTGGCGTTTTGCATAGTTGTTGGAGGCTGTAGAGCAAAACATATGAAGAAGTGACCCCCTGGGGCCTCATCAGTGTTAATAACGGGAGCAGACATTTGGAGTTAGAGGTTGTGCTATGCCCATGCTCATGGTAAGATCCCAAGTGGCAAACATACACTTTCGTGCGTGTGTGTGTGTGTATTAGGGTGTGCAAAGTTTGATGTGCTGGACAAATCTAAAACGTGAAGCCCAAGGCAGAGGTCTTTTTTGTCTAACTCTGCTTGTATGTAACCTGACAATGTGGGGATACTAATGTCCTACATGGAGAAATTTTGAGCAAAGAAAGATGGAAGGCAATGAATAAATACATCCTTCTTTATCTTTCCCCATGGTGAGGCTGAGGTAGCAGTTATGTGGTTTACCACCAGAGGCACAGTCTCATGGTTTGGGCAATCAGTTGAGCTTACTGCTGGCCGACTTCATAGGTCATCTCACGGTTTGTGCGCCTTCCTGGCTTCACTGTCTTTGGGGTTCACTGCTGCTGCTTGGGAACACATTTTCTGGAAAGGTACCCACAGATAAGCCCTCTCCTCCACGTTCCCTTTTGCTAGGATCCTTAGCTAAGATGCGAAAGACTGGCCATCAAAAGAAGTGGAATGCCTCTTCAGATTTTACTGCCCAGCTGCCTCTACCGTCTCACTATAGTTTGGCCTTTCTTTGAGATCATCCTGTTGTGGTTAAAGGATGTCAATCGATCATTCCTGTACTTGAAGTACCAATCAATTGAAAATAGATATAATAAATCAACATAACAGAAACTCTGATATTAGTGGGGCAGTGCCCAGTAACTCCAAAACAGAGTCTCTACTAAATTGTCTTGGAGGATGCAGAACTTGCTCTGTAATTCTCCTCAGATCCACATTAGTGACATTTCTGAGTGATTCTCTATAAATAGACATACAAATTCATCATTGTTTTTCAGCGAAAGTCTTTTCTTTTCATTAGGCTTCTGGTGTGGAGAAATGAGTTAATCATTCTCAGGCTGTGGTACTTTATTACTGTTGATTTTAGAATGACTTTTAGACATTAGTGTTCAGCCTTCTTGTATGTCACTGAAGTTTTTTCAGTTTTTATGCTTTATTTTCTAATTAGTTTTTTCTCCTAGTAGTATAAAATATGGGAGGTTTAGTAAAATATCTTATAATCTACACCCAAAAAATACTTATAATCTACACCCAAATGTTACAATTATTAACATTTTTATAACTCTTCGTAGGACTTTCTCTGTACATTTTATGTTTTAAGGTATATTATATATATAGTCCATGATTTGTTCTTGAAGAGTCTATAAAATTTTAAGATGGAAACAACTTGATTTTGGTAATAAAAACAATACATACTTATTGTAAAAAAGTTTGCTAATATAGAAAAATGTTAAGAATAAAATAAAAATATAATTCTAAATATGTTCTGCTAGTATTTTATAATATGTTGTTGCGGTAGATTATATGCACAAATTTGTATAATTATTCCCTTCCCCATTTCCACACGTCTTCGCAATGTAATTTGGTAGTTCCTTCCATCATGTGATGGAATCCCTTTCTTCTCCTTTGAATATAAGCCAGTTTTGTGATTAGCTTTGGTCAATAGAATGTTGTAGGAGAAGCATAGAAGTGCCCAGGTCAGGATTCACCCTTGTTCTCAGAAGCCTGGGGTATGCCACATCAACCAGCCTAGCCCAGTTTCCTGGGGCCTAAGAGACCAGGTGGAGAGATGAACTGTTTCAACTGAGCCTAGTCAGTCTCCTGCCTACCCACTGCTGACCACAAATCCATGAGTGAGGGTAAGGCCAGAAGAACTGCCCAAGTCAACCCAGTCCAAATTACTTCCCTGTGACATGATGAGCAAAAGATACGGTTTGGTTGTTTTAAGCCACTCTGTTTTATGTTGGTCTAATGTGCACCAAAAACTAATAATGAAATCTTTTCTCACTATGCCATTCAGGCTGGCCTTGAGCTCACTTTGTAGCCCAGGCTGGTCTTGAACTTACAATGATCCTCCTGTCTCAGCCTCCTGAGTGCTGGGATTACAGGTGTGTGCCACCAGGTCTGGCTAATAATGAAATCTTTCCAGACTATTTTTTATGCTTCATGTACACATGTACTTTGTTGAAGAAACAAACTATCTCAACCTATGTATTATTTTGAATCCTGCTTTGCTTTTTGGTATTTAATAATACAGCATGTGTCAAATAATAAATAAATTTTTCTTTAATAATATAATTTTGTTTAATAATTATATTAACATTGTATTATATCAATATTATGGTTTTTCAATACCATAATTTATTAATTGATTTTCCATTGGTGGACACACGCATTATTTTCTGTTTTGTATTTCTACTGTAAAAAGCTCTGATTTGCTGGTGCACACCTGTAATCTCAAGCACTCTGGGAAGCCAAGTGAGGTAGGAGGATCAAAAGTCTGAAGCCCAGCCTGGGCAACTTGGTGACTTAGTGAGACCTTGTCTTGAAATAAAAATTTAAAAAGGGCTGAGAATGTAACCCAGTGCAAGGGTTCTGGGTTCAATCCCAATATTACCAGGAAAAAAATTCTGATTAACATTTTATACAAATATCATTGCAAATTTGTACATTTATTCTCTGTGCTAAATTTTAGAAATAAATTATTGGACAAAAGGTCATGTACATATTTAAGGATACTAACACATGTTCTAAATTGTCCTCAAAAAAGATAATACCACCTTGCCATTCTGTTGCTTACTGTGTCCTTCCTAGATGTAAATTCTGCTGCTAGAATTCTTCTCTCTGCCCTCCTTTTTCCTTTCCTTCCACTGCCCACCCATCTCAGATATCCTGTGCTTTTCTGGTTCTATTTCATATTGCTTCTTTTTTTTGGTACTGGGGATTGAACTCACAACCTCACACATGCCAGGCAGGTGCTTGTGCCGCTGTGCTAAATCCCCAGCCCCCTGGTTCTATTTCAAAGATATCAAGGCATTCTTCTGAAGACATGAAACTTAAAGTTTTATTATTGTTATTATTGCAGGAAATCTTTTCAGGAACCTCATTGCCTAATTCTGACAATGATGTCTTTTCTCCTATTCTTGGGGGTTTCCCACAGGCTTCATTTAATTCTTTGTTGTTAATTCTACTTATCCTTTAGAGAAGCCAAATCTATCTGGAGACTCCAGTCAAGTGTGCTCTTTGGCCTCAGTATCATGCTTTTCACTCAGGAGCAGGTAAGATTCATGAGTCAGAGCTCAGTAATGACCACTCCTCATCCAATTCCAGCAGACTTTCACCCAGTGTCTCTGATAGAATGTGATGGGCTCTTCTGTACCTATTGGCTAGCCTTCTTCCACGCCCTACACAGTAGCTCATAAAATTAGTCTCCAGGATGTATCCCTCAAGGGATCTTGCTTCCTCTGCCCCCAGTTTAGGCCTCTACTTGAGGGGCAGTCACATCACAATTTAGTTGAGTGCTTCACACCTAATGGTTCTCTAGCTACTGATTAAATCATCATGCATTATGTTTGCATTAATAAAAGACATAAATGATACACCCCTGCTTGTCTATGAAAGGACTTTGGCATTCCCTTTGTATGTTTTCTATAGCATCTTTCAGAGTTCTAATCATTTGGCCAACACTATCTAGAGTCCTCAAGTAACCTCTAAAAGAAGAAGGTAAGGGTTCCTGTTGGTGAACTTCACATGGAAACAGGCACAGAGCGGCAAAGTGATTCGCGTACCCAGTCAGTGGATGTCTGTCAATTTGTTTTGCTTCCCCTCCCATGCTTTATATTGCCCCTGTGAGAGTTTGCTCCCAGTCTTCCCAGTCCCTGAGGTTGACTGGCCTGTGGTAGAAGGTCACTTTGGAAGAGTCATGCAAAACTTTGAATTGCCTCGATACAGGTTGCCCTTAACACAGGTTGCTCTGCTGAGTATTTTAGGTGTGGCGTTGAAAAAAAAAATGCATGCCATGCAGCCTGCTCTAAAAGCCCTGTGTCATGTGTTTACTGCTCAGACTCCACAAGTCTTAATCCACTTCATCCTCAATAACAGCTTAGTCAGTATGAAGTGCTTCTAATAATAGCAGCAGCAGATGAGCACACACCACAGTCGTCATCCTAAAGGTGCGTTAGGAAACTCTGTGTAGGTGATTCTCTGTCTGTCTGGTGATCTTTAACCACACAAGTAGAATAAGATGCTCATGGAGAAGGAGATGGAAATATTTGATAACTGAGAAATCATGGGGCTGTACCAAGGGGGTTTGTTAGATAACACAACTAGGTTCAGCTGACTTCATTAGATGTGGCACCTTCATGTGGAAACCAACATTTACTAAGCACATTCTTCGGTTTGTGTGTTTACTTGTTCATTTGTTTTTGTGATACTGGAGGTTGAGCCCAGGGCCTTCACACTGAGTTACATCCTAACTTCCTTTTCAAAAATTTTATATTTTGAAACATCATGAGATGTATTATGGTAATCATGGCTGGTTTCCTATTATCTTGTTTTGAAGTCCTATAATGCTTTCATTCTTTTGCTTAATCAGTTTTATTCTGTTTTGTTTTGTTTGATTTTATTATGTGTGATGGTATGAACAGCTATTTTGAAGAAAAAGAGACATTATAGTAACTATTGTTCATTTCCTGTTATCTGGTTTTGAAGTCCTGTAATGCTTTCATTCTTTTGTTTTGATTGGTTTTAGTCTGTTTTCTATTATTTGATTTCATTGTGTATGAGGGTGTGGACAGTTATTTTGAAGAGAACAATAGACATTATAGAAGCCATTGTTGATTTCCTATTGTCTAGTTTTGAAGTCCCATAATGCTTTCACTCTTTTATTTTGATTGGTTTTATACTATTTGGTTTTGTTGGATTGTATTGTGTGTGAAGGTATGGACAACTATTTCAAAGAAAACAAGAGACATTGTGATAGCCAATGTTGATTTGCTGTTGCCTTGCTGTGAAGTCCTGTGTTGCTTGCATTGTTCTGCTCTGATTTGCTTTGTTCTGTTTTGTATTGTTTTATTCTCTTTAAAATAAAAAAATTTATATTTTGAGATGATGCTTCACTAAGTTGCTAGATTGCCCGGGCTGGCCTCCCAGAGTGCTGGAATTACAGATGTGCACTACCACACCCAGTTTAAACATGTTTAAGTCTTTTGGCTTCTATGGAATGTAGAATTATGATGGTACGGCAGATGAGGAAGGGAACCAGGTATGGAACTGCTAATAGGTCAGATAGACTAAAGTCTAATAGGAACTCAGAACATAGACATTTGTTGGTCTTATAGAAATGAAGGTTGGTAGGAAAGGGAGGAAGAGAGGAAGGAAAGGGAAAAAGGAGAGGGAGGTGTGGAGTTAATATCGTAATGTCATTGCTTCTGTTTCAGAGGACAACTTATATTACTGATTGGAGTGATCATGAGGCTGATGATTGACAAGGTTCCTAAGGGGCAAGAAGAGTAAAGAAGAAAATTTCCCTATAATTTAAAATGAGGCTTCACTGATTACAGTTCTGCAAGATTTTAGATCTTCTCCACATTCTACAGACAGGATGTGGTCCTTTGCCCAGAGCCATACTACTAGTATGACAAACTAAGATAGGAGTAGTGGGGACTGGAGAAGAAAGATGACAACAGGGAGAGAGAAAAGGAGAATCTGAGATGGAACTGTTTCTTCAAGTTCCCTAAATGAAAACATATATAACACACAAAAGCAAATATAAACATGTGTTACATATTAACACCTAGGACTTCTAAGAGAAAACCTCAATTCCATTCCATGAATAAATGCACTTTGTCATTTGTTTTGATAAATCAATGTAGTCAAGATCCCAGTCTATTTAAAAATTTCCTGCTCTATAATCTCATGAACCTATTGACCACAAAAAAAATTCTGTTCTCTGAAGAACAGATAGCCAGATGATGACAATGATGTGTTTAGTTAACAATTGAAGAAAGAATAATCTTATGAGCATGCATGTAAGGGTAGAAAACTATTGTTGATGTTTAATAAACAAGTCATACTTCTGGAGGGGTGTATACTCAATATCAAAGAATTATAGTGGGCAGGGCAGTTTCGGGTTTCACTTCCTTCTCCTTTAGCCATAATTTTCGAGGAGTGCCACACTGAGCCATAAACCTGCAATCACATGCTAAATCATGTTCACAGGCTTGAGTGTGCTTTCAGGGGATCCCAGGCTGACTGAAAATATTTTCATGGGCCTTGAGGAGCTAATGTGTGTATTCTTTTTTCTCTCCGTTTTTTCTTATGAAAAATTTTAATTCAGGAACGTTGACAGAATAGTTCA
The DNA here is from genome assembly GCA_004365215.1 of Cuniculus paca. Lineage (NCBI taxonomy): Eukaryota > Metazoa > Chordata > Mammalia > Rodentia > Cuniculidae > Cuniculus > Cuniculus paca. The sequence continues at coordinate 450 of RJWT010015985.1, read as the reverse complement.
GTGAGTCCTACCTGTCTTCTTAGATTTAATAATGAACAGTATTTTGTCACTTTTTTGCTTGCTTTGGAAACTATGATTTTTTTATGTATTCCCTTTGAAAGTCAGTTGTAAACACGGGTAAAATACTTCACCAAGTTTGACATTTCCATAACATCAGAATGTGGGAATTCTTGCGCAATAAAGGGAAGTGTTGCTGAGAGAAATGGTGGGTGAGATGAACTGTGGCATGACTTCTGGAGAGAGAGGGTTCTAGCACTTAGCTAAGTCACACATTGATTCTCAGATGAGTGGTGCCATTTTGCAAAACATGCACAATACATCCCATTTTGGTAGGTCTTATTTTAATAATTTCATGGGAGGTAAAACATATGCATTTTAATCTTATACACTTTTTGTGTCCATTTTCTTCACTGCTTAGTTCAGAAAACACATCTTCATTACAATGTCTTA
>RJWT010015984.1:0-20107 GCA_004365215.1 Cuniculus paca | reverse complement strand
GTTCAGGCTGAGCTTGAGCTCACTTTGTAGCCCAGGCTGGTTTTGAACTTGCATTGATCCTCCTGCCTCTGCTTCCCGAGTGCTGGGATTACAGGCGTGAGCCACCAGGCCCAGTTGTTATCCTTTGGTTTAGTCAATTTTTTTTGTAAGATGGATTGTTATGATAGCTGTTTTTTTTTTATATACAAAATAAGCATGAATTTAGGGTTACTATTTTGCCCTTGCCTCATTTAGTTTTGCTTACCCAAAGCATAGCTATGGCTGCCTGGATGAAAAACTACTTATTCCAGTAGTTTTTCTAAAATATCCTCGTTCTGTTCAAAATCAGCACATAGAGTGTTGCCCTTCTTCCACTGAGCGTTCTCTGACCTCCTGTAGATTGGTGCAAGTAGGCACAGCGTGCGGCAATCCCGCTGGTGACTGTCAGGGATTGTTAAACTTCTCCATTCCCGGAATTGGAGAAATGAGAAGTTATGGCACTGCTGGCAATATTTAGCTCCTGTGGTTGTCACAGGAAATGATTTCGTATAATTTCAGTTCTGCCTTCTTGTATAACCCACCAGCAACTTTTCAAGGCACGTGGGAAGATAACTCCATTAATATTTGGATTTTGCGTTTATATCTCTAGCAAGTAGACCATGATGCTTACCCTAAAACTCTATAGGCTCTTGATTATGCACTTGGAAGTCTCACAGAGGACCTGAGACCAGGGCTTTCCATTATGTCTGCTATTCATTTTGGCAAGCTTTGGCAACTTCATTAGCAACATTTTATAGGTCTTTTTCTTCTGTAAAATGAATTAATTGTATTTCTCTATCTTACTCATCTGGTAAAGAGAAATCTTCCAGAAAACCACTATTACCCCTTAAGGATGAGTTGCCAATTTAGCAACTTTCAAAGTTTTTCCTATATATAAACTCTACTTTTGTGATGCTTGAGTCCATTGTTTAATGAGAGTAAAGAAAATGCTGTAATAACCAATTGTCTACTCCCTTCAGCTACAAAAATTTCCATGTAATAAAAGATGTTCCTTTGCTACCCATGTTCATAAATTGTTTCAAGGCAAAGCTGCTTGAATAAATGATTTTTTGCTTGAATAAATGATTGGCATTGGCCTGATATAAATGAGAACAATTGTGATTTAATATTTCTGATAGAGTATTTATTCTTGGCTTTTTGGCTAAAACAAAGTCTAATGTTTCTAACACAGGTTTCCTATGAAAACTGGGCTTATGGGGAACCCAATAATTATAATAATGTTGAATACTGTGGTGAGATGAAAGGTGACCCTAATATGTATTGGAATGACATTAACTGTGAACATCTTAACAACTGGATTTGTCAGATACAAAAAGGTATGGTCACCTACCTTCCCCTTCCTCTCAGATTGGAAAACCATCCCAATACCCCAGTATCTTCCTTTTATTATTAGAAGCAAGTGAAATAACAGAGTAACAGGGAGAAGTCAGGGGTTGTCACTTCACAGGATAAGAGAGAAGTGACTGAACACAGAAAAACTTTCTAAAGGAACAGAAGATCAAAAGGCCACCCCGGAATTCTGGACAAGAGTCACAGTCACCAGAACTGTTCCCACGAGCAGCGGCATTCTGGCCCCCGGTCTGCCATAGCAGGATTAGGTGGGAGGGGTACGTCCTGCACCGTGAAGCAGTCAGGAAAAGGCAGCGCAGTCTCTGTTTTGGACTTTCTGCCTTCTGAATTTCTGTATTAGTTATCAGCTAGGTAAACTTTTCCCCATGTCTGAGTATTTTAAGTACTGATTTCTGAAGCAAACATTCAGTGCTGTGAACCAACACCACCTGTAGTTCCTGATGCTTTCAGAGCCACCCTGTTGTGGATGGTGACTCAAAAATTCCCTGTAGCCAAGCCAGGCATCAGGGTCAGAGACTCCAGGACCTTAGGCTATGAAAAACAAGCAAATAAACTAACCTATCCTTGGACAAAAAATATAGATCAATGTTCTCCGCTGCAAGTAGATAAAGGGATCTGCATTGCCCTCTGGTGTTGGGGAACTCTACCCACTGTCAGCTCTGCTGCTAGACGCACTGTCCTACCCTCCTGCTGTCTCTCTGCATATTTTCCTTCCTCCTCCTCCTCCATATTTTCCTTCCTCCTTTCCTTATTCTTTCTCTAATGAGCCAAGGTTTTTAAAATGGTCTCCTGGCTCTCAGTGACTAGTAGTCACCTTTTTGTATTATTTGTAGTTTTGCTCAGTTCTTGCACATGTTTAATATATTAAGCCCAAAGCTAGGGAACCTGACTCTTTTCATCAGAGTCCAGCAAAATCTAGATATATTATTAACCAGTTGGAAATATTATTTTATTTAAATTTTATCAAAACATACATTGAATATGATTTTTTTTAAGAAAATATATTTGTGTTTTATAAACAAATAGTACACATGGGATACTTTCAAATGAAGTTGTAAGTAAATTTATAGCTAATTATAAAATGACTGGGAAACTAATATCTTTTTAAAATTTCTATTTTTATTAGTACACATTTGCAGAATGTAATGATTATGTTCATAATGGGGAGCTGGTACCTGTCCATAATACATCTTAATTCTTTTTATGTCCTCTTCCCTCTTTTCTCTTTCCTCCATCAAGGTCTTGGTGCCTTTCGTATTTACAAAAGGTCTCCATGTTTCCTATTTCCTATCATTTATTTTGCTCTTTGATTTATTTATGCTTTGTGTTTCTCATATAGGAGAAACCATGGCACGCTTAAGTTTATGTGCCTGATTTATTTCATTTAAGGAATGGTCTCAAGGTGCATCCATTTTCCTGCAGATGACTCAGATTTATACCTCTGTGTAACAACAGTACTCCATTGTGTATAGATACCACGTGTCTTTATCCAGTCATCTGTTAGTGGACACATAGTATGTTTCCAAGATCTTGCTATTAGGAGTTGTGCTGCTGGAAATCTGCATGTGGATGGATCACTGTAATACAATGTCTTTACCTCTTTCAGAAATACACCTTTCAAGGGGAGTAGCTGGGTCGAATGAAATTTTTATCGTTAGTATTCTGAGGGATCTCCATACTGATTTCCCTAGTGATTGTAGTAGTTTACATTACCACCAAAAATGTAGACGAGTTCCCTTTTCCCTGCAGCCTCATCAGCCTTTGTTATTATTTGATTTCTTGATGATTACCCTTTTTTTTCGGGAGTAAGATGAAATCTATGTTGTTTTAATTTGTGTTTCTCCAATGGCCAGACATTTTAAGTATTTTTAATGGATTGACCATTTGTACTTCTTATTCCAAGAAGCATTTATTCATTTCAATTGCTCATTTTTTGATTGGGTCTTTTATTTGGGCGTGTCTAATTCCTTTGAGTCCTTTATATATTCTAAATATTAGTCCTCTGTCCAAGGAATAGCTGGCAAAATGTTTTTCCATTCTGTAGGTTGTCTCTGCACTCTTTTGATTGTTCTCTTTGCTGGTTTGAAGCTTTTTAATTCAATGTGATCCCATTTGTTGATTCTAGATGTTGTTATGTACTATTATTTATTTTGTTTTTGTGGTTGAGATTTGTTCAGAAAGTCTTTGCACGTCTCTATATTTTCAAGAGCTTTTCTAGCTTATCTTCCAGCAGATTGTTTGTTTTAATATTTGGATCTTTGATCCATTTTGATTTTATTTTAGTTCATGTTGAATAATACGGGTTTAGGTTCAGTCTTCTATATGTTGGTAGCCAGTTTTCTGAGCACGATTTATTAAAGAGGCTATCTTTCCTCCAGCTTGTGTTTTTGGCCCCTTTGTCAAATATCAAATGACTAACTGTGTCTGGAATAATTTCTGTGTCCTCTATTCTATGGAAAACTCATCTCTATTGAGTACCTACTGTATACCAATAACTCACATACTATCTTTTACCCTATTTACACATTTTGCTCATTCCTTTTTGCAGTTGAGAAAATGAAGACTAGACAATTTAAATTCAGGCTTTGAATTTGGAGACAGGCTTCCTGATTCTAAAATTTATGCCCTTTTCTTTCCTTTGTGTGATACTGCTTGTGTCTGCAAACTGTCTTCCAATTTGTGCTGGCCATTATTGTACATAATTTGTTTAAATATTAATTTCTAATTCCTCTTCTTTTACTTCCCTCCCCACAACATAAGTGAACAGGAGTCTCTGTGTGTGTTGGTGGATAGTAAAGATTCTTAGCAGTTTTGACCCATGAAAATATAAGAATTGGAGCACATTTATATTTAATTCTCTCTTGTTTTCTAGGAAAAGCACCAAATCCGGAACCAACACCAGCTCCACAAGACAGTAGGTGTTTCTGTGTTTTCTGATAGCTGTATGAGTTGTCTTTTTCTCCCTTTTCCTATCTTAATGAAAAGAAAATATCCTAGAAAGGTGGAGAAAGGTTCCAAGTACTTCGAGAATCTTGTGAAAGGTCACATTGTACTCTCCAGAGGGAGGCCCCCCCCCACACACAAACAGAAGGCCGAACAGTACAACTTTCCATGGGTCCATGAATCAAATTCCTCTTCTTAGCAAATGGTCAGTGGCTACCATAACCTATCACCCCCAACAGGGTGGCCTAAAAAAATACACATTTATTGCCTTGCAGTTCTGGAAGTCAGAAATCTGAAATCAGTTTCACTGGGCCAAAATCCAAATGTCAGCATAATTGAGAATCTGTTTTCTTGTTTTTAACCAGTTTCTTGAGTCCCACAGTCTGAAGAGGTGGTTCATGTTCCTTCCTCCATCTTCAAAACCAGCATTTCATATTGCCTTCTGATGCAGTCAGATCTGCCTCTGTGTCCCTCCATAAAGACATTGGACTAACATTTAAGTCTCATCTAGATAATCCAGAGTCATCTCTCCTTCTCAAGATCCTTAATTTAACTGCATCTACAATATCACCTTCACTATTAAGATAAGATTCACAGACAACAAGGATTAGAATCAGAGTGTCTTTGGGTGTCTTTAACCTCCCACAGCGTACAACCCTTAAATTCCATGATTTGGAAGAAGCTTTAGACATCCGGGTATGTGAGTTCCTTGGTTCTCCAGTTCTTCTCGAAAGTGTCCAGTCCATCTGTGCTCGGGAAGATATCCAATTTCCCACAGCTCTCATTTGTAGGACCTAGGACATCTTGGGTACACGAGTGTAAATATTTCCAGCTGTGCTGTTTGACGAAAGTAGTAGTCGGAATTGTTTTACCCAATAAGGACACATGGAGCTTGATTGGGAAGAGAAGCTGGCTGGTTTTAATAGGGTTGTGGAAGGTGGATATTTGGCTTGTTAATCTGTATTTGGTAGAGACATTTTCCTTATTCTGGGCTCTCATCTTTAATACAGCTACTCTGTTCATACCTGATTTTTTTTTTTAATGTAAGTAACACTCATCACTTTTTCTCATTATGTTTTCAGATCCACCAGTCACTGAAGATGGGTGGGTTATTTACAAAGATTACCAGTATTATTTTAGCAAACAGAAGGAAAGCATGGATGATGCACGAGCTTTTTGCAAGAGGAATTTTGGTGATCTTGTAACTATTAAAAGTGAAAGCGAAAAGAAGTTTCTATGGAAATATGTAAGAATACGGTTACGAATAGGATAGTGACAAGTTATAAACACAATTAATGTCTGCAGTTGGCAGCCCATGACATAATTTCAAACTATGTGCTGGAGTTGAAGCTCCTAAGTTCAAAGTTATTGATGTACTTACTTGAAGGAGGGGGCCTTTGTGGAAATGATACCTTACGGTTTGAATATTCAGGGCAGAATAGTCTGGGCTTTAGAAGAATCTATATTTGATGGCTTTGAATTTATTAATTTGTTGTTCAAAGATTATAATTCTTAACTAATTGTTATATATCAGTCAGAGACCCTTTGTATATCAGACAGCTTCATTATTAATTAAAATATGTTTCATTGTATCAAATCATTGGCTGATATATAGTATAGCATGATTATTCATATAAAAATCTTTCCTGATTATACCCAAATTGTCATCTATTACTGAAGGTCTAACTTATTTCATCTAAGGGTGCTTGACCCAGTATCTTCCTGATTAAAAAATTTTATGGTATATTTACTGTTTGCCAGAGAAGTAGGAGGGAGAACAACAAAAAATAAGTTCATGAATACTAAAGGATAAAAAATTCTTTTAATTACAATGGTATGATTGTGTGGTCTATCTTATTATCTTTGGACCTGCCTTTCTTTGAAATTCTCAGGATGTATCCTAAAATATATTTGTGCAGTATTTTATATAGGTGTAACCTATATTATATATTATATCCATATAGGTGGAAAATATTTCCTTTGATGCACTATCCTCACTAGCTACTTCCTTTTCGAAAGGGTGTCTTCAACACCTATTATAAGCATTTGATATTATAGAGAATGACTTAGGCATTTGCCTTATAAATGTATGTTGTTAAATTATACACATCTTTTTCTTATTTCCATGGAGAGTGTAACTTAGCATATACAACACTTCTGCATGCATTCCTTAGAAAAATTGACAAATAGTCTCATTAATGTATAGGTTTTGTTTAAGAACTTGCTTATTATGTAGTTGTAAATTAAACCATGTAAAATTTCATGTTCTAGGTAAACAGAAAGGGTGCACCATCAATGTCAGCATATTTTATTGGTTTATTGGTCAGCTTGGATAAGACGTTTATGTAAGTAAATCAAACCAAAACACCTTTGCTTAGGACAAACTGATCTGAAGATGCTGAATTATTTTGAGGCTTTTGCTTTGGTGAACACATTTTAAAACTTCTGCAGCATTCTCAGTCTCCCTTCCAAGGACTAACCAGGCCCGATCCTGCATTCTTATTCTGAAAAGCATCTCTAAAAAAAGAACTGAAAATAATCCTTTTAAATATTTTTTCCTTTTTATTTCCTATTTTTTTAAATTAAGTTTATTGATACATTTTAGGCATACATAGTGTTCCCTAGTTCCTCTTCCCATTTGAACCTTTTCTACCTATTTCACAGTATCTGTTATACATTTTGGTCCTTACTTACACTTTTAGTTTCTCACACCAGAGAAACAATGAAGTGTTTACACATGCATATCTGATTGATCTCACTTAAGAGTATGGTCTGAAGGAACATTCATTTAGCTAAAAATGTCTCAAGCTTATCCTTCTTTATGACAGAGTAGTACTCCATTAAATGAGAAAAAATACATCTTTTTCTATGCATCAGTTTATGGGCATTTGGGCTGTTTCCAAGATTTAGCTATTACAAAGCGTACTATTACAAACATGAGTGTACATATATTACTGTAGTATGATGCTTTTAATTCTTTTAGGAAGATACCAAGAAAGGGAATAGCAATATTAATAATCCATGACCAATTCAAAATTGGGTTTTGCAAAATATCAGCTGTCTTTGTTGTAGGATATCCTTGCTTATTAGTAAATTGTCAAATAAGAAGATGTATCAGATAGGGACCGTGAATGTATTTTTAAAAATTATGATCTGGTTTAGACTAACATAGGTCCTAGAACCAAAGAACCCTTTCCTGTTGCCTCACTCATTGCTTAGCAGCACTGTTTCAAGTATACTTTCATTCAGAAGAATGATTATTTTGCTTTCTATGAAATACAGGGGCCAGAAAAAGTAAGGAAAGATGGAGACAATGAGCACATCTTTGAGGTTATCTTCCTCATTTATTAATACACATGTTCCCCTGACCTTGACAAGCAGAGGTCCTTGTGGCTCATACACAGATGTCTTAGCCACACACATTCCGTGGTACTTTTATGGCCATTTTTGAACAACAGAGACCTAAATTCAAGCTTGTTATTTCAAAGAACAGGAAACTTTGATTTTCCTTTAGACAGGAACCCATGTTGTCATCTCTAAAATGAGAGGGTCAAATTGGATGATCTTTTTTTCCTTTCAGTTCTGCCAGTCTCTGAATTTCTATAACTTATGAAAATAATCTTTGGCCCACCTGAATCAACATAGGAGTCAGAGAATGGGCCCAGTAAGAAACCTTATATTCTCTGCCTCTCTATGGTGGTTTGGTTATGTGGAAATCATGCCCAAGAGGACCATGGAAGGACTTTGGCTTCTGGTCCACTTCCAGAGTCACTGAGCTCTCCATTTCTTCTCCTTCAGGACTAAAGATAGTTTCTTCCAGGGAGCAAGCAAAAAGTAGACCAATAGTTAGTATTCATATATCTCTGAAAGTAACTGATTTACTGACAGCTGATGATATCCGAAACAAAGACAAGTGACATTTCACAAGATTAAATGTAATTTGGACTTATTTGTAAACTGGACGCAAAGGTGTCAGAGTTTTTGTTTGGCAGCACAAAGCTCTGGGGTGCACCCAGTGTGCAGGCATTTGGGGTCTTCCTGTCAGCCCCTCTAGGTTCCCTCTTCTGTTTGCTTAGTGTCCTGTGCTCCCATCATCTTAATTGACTTGCTCTTTCCCATCTCTAGGTTGCAGCCAATTATTTTTAATGACTGGATTTTTGTAAAATTCTTGCATTTTCTTTTCCAGGTGGATGGATGGATCCAAAGTGGATTATGTGTCTTGGGCCCCAGGTGAACCCAATTTCGCAAATGAGGATGAAAATTGTGTCACTTTGTATACAGATTCAGGTAGACAACACATAAATTTTCTTGAATGTGCTTTGTGATGTGATGTGTCATTTCCCACAGCCTTAGACTAAAAGTAGCAAGTTGTGTATTTATGTCACAAAGAGAGAATTCTAATTTTAGTACCATAACTGTTCAATTTTAAGGATACTTACCATCATCCTAATAAAAGACATAGTATTCTCAGTTCTTCCCAAATGATAAAAACATTTTTTCATGTTCTTGAGGAAAATATCTAGAATATGTTTATCTATCACTTCTATATCTCTCCAGTTTATTGTTAGTCTATAAAATGGGAATAATGACATAATTGATCTGTTGTTGAGAAGATTAAATGAGATAATGCATCTAAAACTGAGTAGATGCATAGGTGTTATTAGATTATTCTTACTAGTGATTACTAACTAGATAATATTTCTACACCAGAAAGTACATGTGTGGTTCATAGAAATCTCTCTGTAGATTTAAGTTATTATCAGCTAAAAAGATTCTTCGAGTATCTTATCTTTTAACTTGGATTCTTCTAGTCACTTGTGCAAAAAATAAAGTTTGATTGTCTTTTAAACTGTGTTTGAGGGCTGGGGGTTTATCTCAGTGGCACAAGCACTTGCCTGACAAGTGTAAGGTTGATTCCCAGTACTAAAAAAAGAAAAAAATATGTTGGAGAATCCTTACACAGTCTAAATGTGTAGCTTAAAGGGTTTTTACATGTAAGCATGTAAGTGCAATGTAACTCTCTTTGCTCTTCACCAGGGTTGTGGAATGACATTAACTGTGGTTATCCCAGCCCCTTCATATGCCAGCGGCACAACAGCAGTATTAATGCCACCGCGGTGCCCACCACACCCCCCACCCCAGGCGGCTGTAAGGATGGTTGGAAGTTTTACAACAACAAGGTACTGTACCAGGAGAAGTAGTCACAGTCTCGGCATTGATCAATAGGGAGTGCAACAAAGCGAAGTTTTCAGCTCAGTGTTAACTTTTGACTCTCAACATTTTAGGGAATGTTTGGCAAGAGTAAGTGGAGATTCCAGTGATAAACTTTCACTGGAAATTGAAAGCATATTTGAGATATTATCCAAATAGCTGTAATCTTTATCTTGAGGGAGAATAAAAACTTAGCAGAGAAAGTCTGTGAGTCATAAAGCTGACTTCGTTTTTAAAGTTGCTATTTGGTTGTGAGAAAATTTATATTTACCTATAATCATCTTGAATAATTTAAATTTCTTTAGAGTCAACGTTATCAGTTTTAGTTACCCCTGTTTTTTAAATTCCATCTCAGTGTTACAAAATCTTCGGATTTGTTGAAGAAGAGAGAAAAAGTTGGCAAGACGCACGAAAAACTTGCATAGGATTTAAAGGGAATCTGGTTTCTATACTCAATGAAAGGGAGCAAGGTATGTGGGCCATCCTCCAATCAATGATGAATTTACATGTCTATGTTTGCCCTTAAAATGGTAGGACATTGCTGACTATAACTGCTTTTTTAGTATAAGTAAAAAAATCACTTATTAAAAATGATTTTATTCAATCATAGACACGATATGCTGGGCTCTGTATATAGAATTCTTTCCCATTTTCATTGCAACTCTACAAAGCAGGGATTGTTACCTGGTTTCCTAAGAGAGAAAATGGTGTTTATAGAGACTTGAGTCAGGAAGCTTGCCTGGTAAGAGGTGGGTTTTGGGATCCAACCTAGGTCTGGCTAGCTTGCATTTGGTTCTGTTTCCACCAAATCTGCATTTCCCAAAAAAGGCAAAGAAGAGTAGTGGAACAAAATGAAAAATTGATGACTTCACATTTATTCCTTTTTTAGTCACCTGATCATATAATTTATGATACCATCAAACTGATAAATATTCAAATTCAGAAGAACATTTTTTATAAAACATAAAGATAAGCCAGACCTATGAAGAGCACTGATGAGGAAACTTGCCATGTCCATATAACAGATTGTAAAAATTCAATGTATTTATTGTCAAAAGAAGGGCATTTATCACTTTTGCATCATCTCTTGGAGACATCTTTGGTGAAGTAGACATTAAGTTAAATTTGTGATTTGCACTGATGGAGGATGTTGGCCAACTACAGGTGATTCAGACTAAACTGACGAAGGGTTAGGAAACCACTGCAAGCTAATTATGGGTTAAAGACCCTCTGCTTAAACAGTTTGGCAAAGAGAGGAAATGGACTTTGAAAAGATCGTCATGTGTGGTCCCAGAAGGAAGATCATTGAGTGGCAGTTACAGAGGAATAGTAGATTCAGATTCAAAATGAGGGGTCATCCCAATAACTAGGAGAGATCAGGTGAGCTGTGAGCTGCTTGGTGAGGGAGGTAAGGAAGGAATTGTGAAAATACTTGAACAGGAGGTGCTCAAATGGATACTGTAGAGTCACAAATGGCTGCTACATGGTGTAGAACAGTTGTTCCCTAGATGTTTGTCATGTGTATAAATTCATGAGGATATTGTAGAAATATGAACTGCATAGCCTCTTTTGTTCCAAGATTCTTTGACCTCCAAAATCCTGGATGACTCAAAATGATATATCCCAAAAAGTATGAGACTAAAATTTTTCATAATGTTCCCCCCAATGTTTATAAATGCTGCCATGTTTAAAACACTTTGTAAAATAAACCAACTGCATTTTCACTGAGCACCTTTGACAAGTTCAACAACTTGCCAGACACTGAAAGAAAAGGGTCAAACCATAGCACACAAGGCAAGAATACAATGTTCACATTTCTCTAATTGGCCTGCCACATTTTTAGGACTTAGCTACCCAGCAGAGAAACACAGTCATTGATTTCCTCTCTTAACCACAAAGTGCCGATTCCTGGCATAACAAAATGAGAACCTGTGTAGTAGACATGTGCAGAAGGAAACAATTTTCAGATAAAATAACATTATTCCTGGCAATACACACACACATTGCTGAATTCTTATTGTGGTTGTTGGCAGTAACAACAACAATAAAAAGTCAATGCTGACTATTGGCAGGTGAAACTTTCCCACATTTTATTTCCAGTTAGGGATAAGGCATAAGTTACCATTTTATTTAAGGAACAAAATAAAACTAAAATAAATATCTACTCCTGCTCTTATTTCTCTGAAAAATGTGGGACATAATGTCTTTTTGTTATCGTTGTTTTGTTTCTTAGGTTTAGTTGAGAAAAAGGTTAATCTCCCAGGGAGATATTTGATACTTCTGCTGTTCTGCAGAAAGAATGAGTATTAGCCATGACTGCTCTGTGGAACTGCTTATGAAGAAACACATGGTTTTATCTAATGTGCATCTTCTATTGGTAACCCCAACTGCAAGGTCATCCCTTTCTATTTACATAGAGTAGACAGCTTTAAGCATACAGATTTGTAAACTACTGTTGCACTAAGCAGGTGCTTATACAACTTGGAGTTCATAGCTTGGGCACAGTTTCTAGAAGCTGAACCCTGGAGAAGCCACAGGGATGAGCTAAAGAAAAGGAGTGGGTGCATGTACAGTTAAACCTTCTGTAGCCTCCCAATATTTGTCATCATCCTCTGCTACAGAATTGAGAAAGAAAGAAAGAGAGAAAGACAGAAAGAAAGAGAGAAAGAAAGAGAAAGAAAGAAAGAAAGAAAGAAAGAAAGAAAGAAAGTAAGAAAGAAAGAGAAAGGAAGGGCAAGCTATATTGTTCTACATTCTCTGAATTTCTCTAGATCCCTTCACTCAGTGAAGAGATCACTTTAGCATCAGGATGGCCACTAGGTCCCAGCACATTCACAGATGGTCACTGATGCCTAGGGGTTGCCAGCCCGGGAGGAATCCCTATTGAGTAGCTCTTTTGGATTGGCAATCTGAGCTATTAATCATTTGAGAGCCTGGTGCCTCTTGCTTTGATTTTCAGAACTTTTCTTTGTAAGAGGCCTCTCTTTCCTAATTATTATAATCAGATCATTTGATTTACAGAATCAGGACAGCTGCTAACTCCTAGGGTGAACTTTTATGAATTAGGAAAATGTACTTCTTTCTGCAGGCTGATAGGCAGGCACAGGCAGATGGGGTGCATGTCACAGAGAGGGGCACCAGATGGATGTCAGTGTCCTTTGCTCCCCTTGCCCTGGTGCCCCTTGAGTAGGGTACAGCTTGCACCCCCATCTGCAGTTTCCTAGATAAAATTGAGACTTCCATTGTGGGAAACTTTTCAATATCCAAAGCTCAATAGCTATCATGATGCTAAGGTTAGAATGTTTTCATGGTAAGGTCCTTTAAGTAATGATAAAAACCCTCATCCCATACTCAGTATTCTGAAGTTAACATGTTTTTAAATATTTTCTTTATGTTGAGTTATGCCCCCAAATTTAAAACCACTTTGTGAAACTTTCTTTTAGCGTTTCTTAACTCCCAAATGAAGGACTCCACTTCTAATGCCTGGATTGGGCTGAACGATGTCAATTTAGAACGCAAGTTCCTCTGGACAGATGGGCGAGGAGTTCAGTATACAAACTGGGGGAAAGGTTTCCCTGGTGGAAGAAGAAGCAGCCTTTCTTATGAAGATGTAAATATCACTTTCAGATTGCCTCTCTGTACACTATCAGCTTGCATGGGGGTCACCTCATTTTTGACTAATCTATCACAGTATTCTCTGTTGTGGTACTTTCTTTCCGGTTTTAACTGTTTTAGATGGAGCCAATTTTGAAAGGACTGTATATTTTGTTAAGAACATTAAGAACACCTTGTTTGGGGGGATTAGGGTAGTGCTAGTAGGGAGAACCAGCTCCATACTAAGCCTAATTAGTAATCAGGAAAAATACATGAACCCAAGGTTATCAATTTTTTTTTTTGAATCAGCTGCCCCTTATCCCTCGTAGCCATTGCAGGATTGCAGGTCTGGAAGCTACTACTGTGCAGTACCACTACTTGTAAAGATATCATCCACACCATCATTAGCATTAGTAAGATCATATTTATAGAATGCTTATTATGTGCCACACACTGTTCTAAATGTTTTTGTACATTAATCTAAGTGACAGTCTTTATTTTACTACTTTTGTTCTTATGTAATTGAACAGTTAACCTATGGTGTCTAACATCATACTGAGAATGGTGAAAATCATGAAAAAAAATGTAAGATTTTGTGTTTACCTTTAAAAAGCTTACACTTAAGCCAGAATGTAAGTGTTTTTATTTTTATTCTATGGGGAAAAAAAGTAAAACAAAATTTCATGACAAAATAATAGGAGCACAGCAATAGTTAATACATTATATATTATCATCTTTAAAGTAGTTACTCAGAGTACAAAATATGGGCATAAAAAATTCTCCTTATGTAAGGAAGGAGACAGTGGAGAAACAAAAGTGTGTAAAGATGGATTCAACTAGAAAGTACTATATTAAAGAGGAAATTCATTGTGGTGTACAGTCATTGAATCAGCTGACATTATCTATGGAGCTCTTTGTGCAAGCCGCTGTCAGTGTAAGACATGATAGAGGGGGAGTATAAAAAAGAATCAACTACAAATATATCCTTGAGAAACTTAAAACACAATCATAAGAGGCTGAGGAAGGCCATGCTCAGTGAGACAGTGAGCACAGCCTTCAAGAGGAGAGTAACAGGTAAGTTTGGGTAGGAATAAAAGGCTTTCGTTATGACAGGAGGGTTTTGTTTTGTTTTGTTTTGTTTTATAAAAAAAGTACACGTAAGCTTTGAAGGTAGAATTTACAGAGATGTAGGTGCTCTTTGAGAGAGTTTGCACTTTGTCAGTCAGAAAAAAATAGGATTAAGTTAAAAAATGATCTGATCAGAGTCTATTTTTATGACAATTTCTCACCTATATGCAGGGTGGATATATTTTTGATGAGGGGTAAGTGTTTTTCCATGGAGAAATTCTTTGATCCTCTTTGTATAACTTAGGGTTAAAAATTTACTAAAGTTAAAGTAGAGTGACCTGGGGTTTGCTTAAAAAGAAATGGGTGAGAAATGAATTTAATATAAATCAAAATCATCAATGTACACTTTTGTTATTTTGAAAATGTAGCTGGGATTTAGCTCCGCAGCACAAGCACCTGCCTGACAAGGACAAGGTTCTAAGTTTGATCCCTGGCACAAAAAAAAAAAAAAAAAAAAAGGAAAGTGTAAAACATGTAGAAACAAAAACAAACCAACAAACAAAACAATCTGTAGTCTTACCATGTAAAAAGAAAACCACTTTATTTTTTGTTGCATTTACTCTTGGAGTTTTCCAGAATATGTACAAATATATAAAATTTACATTTACAAAGATGGAATCAAAACACACAGAATGTTTTGTTACAATTTTAGGACTTGAAAAATGGAGAGAATCATGTATGAATGTTACTATTGGTATATTATTGTTGCCAACATTTCTAAACATTTTGGGGTTCTTTAGCTATTATTGACCCCTTTATTGTGGTCATAGAGCATAGTTTGCCAAATTACAATTTTTCTTTGAAGTTTGTTAAAGTGTATTTTATGGACAGAGAGAGAGAGAGAAATAGACACAGAGAAGTATCAAAGAGAAGAGGAAATGGAAGGGAGGTACAAGTGAAACTTAAATGATCAGAAGCCAGCTTCTTGTAGAGTTGGACCAGACCTTGGAAGCTGCTAGCTCCATCTCCCTATGGTTAAGTGGCTGCAATAGCTCAATTCTTTGGAAGGCTGAGCTTATACAGACTGATGAAGCCATGAGTACAAGAAAAGCACAACTTAACCAGTTTAAACAGCAAGGAATGTTTAATATCTCCATGAGGAAAAGTCCAGCCTGAAAGGCAAATCACAATATTTCATTACACCTAAGGTACCACTGATGGAAAAACTCACTGTCTTTGCATGTGCCACTAAAGAAGAATCAACCAATTAAATTCTGTCATACTGCTGATTATGATATGCACCTCTTATTTTAGAAATGTTAAAATATGAAAAGTATAAGTCATATACTCAGTAGCACATGATACTTGGCTCCCCAGCATCACCAGGGATGGAGGTTCCTTCCATCTTTCCTCTCTGCGTGCTTGGCATGTTGGCCCCTCTCTCTTCATTATGACAGGCTAGGAAGGTCGTAGGCATCACATTCATTCAAGATAATATGCACTTTCACCTTCCTTTGTGGGCCTTTATCAATTAGGACCCCTTTCCTGGGAGTCCTCTGGACCCCAATGCACCTTGCATTCCTCATCATGGAGAAGTCATATAGTTAGGGCACCAGCAAGCAGACTTGGAGGCTGAGTGCCTGGGACTTGGCTGCTAACTGTTTTCACTTACCTACCTGAATAACCTTGGGAGGGCTTCCTCGTTTCCCTGTGCTTCATTTCTTTCATGCAAAAATGGGCACAGCCATAGTACCTATGTCATAGGATGGATTTGAAATGAAGTAATGGATGGGCAGCATTTAGATCCATGTTAGACATTATGAGTATAAGCTATGATTATTACAACTGATAGGTTAGAAAAGCCCAACACATGTTATAATCACAATTTTTATCTAATTCTAGATGAAAACCATGGTAGGTACGGGTTTTATGTCACTCTCTTGGGTTCACTTTTGGTTGTTAAACTATCTTACAGAAACACGGAAATACAAATATTCACAACTAAATACAGTACAATATCTGTCCAGCCCTGGTATAGCCTCCTCCAAAATAAGATATGAAACTTTCTAGCTATGGTAACAATTAGATCTGAAGCTATAATAATTATTTCATAAATGAAGTTAGCAATAAAATATGGATTGTGCTTATTTCCCTTATATAATATAGGATACTTATTTCTGGGTTTGGAGAGTGAGAGTTGATATGGAGAGATACTGTGTCTTTGGTTCCTAAATTTTCATGGCAGTAAGCAACATTTCTGATAGCAGAGTTTCTCACTTTTAGGTCTCAGATTTATCCCAGGTTATTTGATTTTCAATTCAGATAGCAAGAATCAAATGCAAGGGTCTGCATGTGAAGTGGGTGCAGGCGGGGCAGAAAGTGACTGAGGACTGAATACACATAAAGCAGGATGATTATAAAGTTTAAAAGTTAGGAGCATTGAACATGTTTGCTTTTTTGAATTCATATTAATAATTGTTGAGTCCTGTTTGTCTTTATCCATAAATATACAGACCGACTGTGTGGTTATTATTGGAGGGAAATCAAGGGATGCAGGGAAATGGATGGATGACATCTGTGACAACAAGAAAGGCTACATATGCCAGACTCTGCCAGGTGAGTCCTGCGAAACCAGCTCTGCCCAGTCGGGGTGGATTTGCAAATGTGTCTTTAAATTTGGGCCATTTCCTTGATTTAATCTGTGCAAGCCTGTGACTGACAAAAGGGGTAATATTTCCTAGACTTCAGCCATGAGTCTGCTTCCTTAGCACTACAGAAAATTTTGAATTTGGGATAGATTAAACTTGAAATGAAAACATTTCCTTAATTTTGTTAGAAATTTAAAACATTTACCTACTTGTACCTTTTTTAAAGTGTCAGCCTAGGAAAACCACAGGTCAGCTCATATAATTTGAGAGCCATTGGCACAGAGTATCATATATGCCTCATTATCTTGTCATTTGTCCTATGCTTTTTTTTCTATTCCATTTTATTTCAAAGAGAAAAATAAAGTAAAATAAAAACAAAATTTCAAAACACAACCATCAGGGGATAACAATAGTACATATATTGCACATTGCCCTCCCCAAATCAGTCACCCAGAGCACAAGACAGCTGCATTCAATTCTCCGAACAGTACCAGTGCAAACCTTTCTTTTCAGTGAACTCAGAGAAATCAGTAGTATAACTACATTAACTATTTTTATATACATACATATGTACATATGCATAAACATATATGTATATATATATATATGTTGTTTCTTTCAGCTTCTCACACTAGTGAGACAATATGATGTTTACATGTGTGTCTGATTTATTTCACTTATGAATATGGACTCAAGTTACAACCATTTACCTATAAAAGTCTCAAGCTTGTCTTTCTTTGTGGCTAAGTAGTACTCCATTGTATAAAAGTACCACATCTTTTTTATCCATTCCTCAGTCGATGGGCATTTAGGTTGTTTTCAAGATTTAGCTATTACAAATTGTGCTGTTATGAACATGGGTGCACATATATCACTGTGATATGGTGTTTTTAATTCTTTTGGGAATATCCCCAGAAGGGGAATATCTTGGTCAAATGGGACCTCCAATCCTAGTTTTTTGAGGAATCTCCACACTGATTTCCAGAATGGTTGAACCAGTCTAAACTCCCACCAACAGTGGAAAAGGGTTCCTTTTTCCCTATAGCTCTTCCAGCATTTATTGATTGATTTCTTGGTAATAGACATTCTTTCTGGGATGAGGTGGAATCTCAGTGTTACTTTAATTTGCATTTCTCAAATGACCAGTGACGTTGAACATTTTTTCATATATTTATTTGCTGTTCATACTTCTTCATCTGAGAAGTGTGTATTTATCTAAGATGCCCTTTTTTGGAGTTGGTATTTAAATCTGGGAGGACTGATTCTTTTGAGTTCTTTATTTGTTCTTGATAGTAATCCTTTGTCTGAGGAACAGCTGGTAAACATTTTCTCCCACACTGTGAGCTGTCTCTTTACTCTGTTGGTGGTTTCTCTTGCTGAGTAAAAGCTTTTCAATAAGATGAGATCTCAGTTGTTGATTCTTTGTGACACTTCCTGTGCAATTGGGGTTTTGTTCATAAAGTCTTTGCCTGCACCAATGTCTTCAAGAGTTTTACCTACTCTATCTTCCGGCAGACTTAATGCTTCTGTTTTAATATTTAGATCTTTGATCCATTTTGAATTTAGTTTGGTGCAGAGTGAAAGATATAGGTCCAACTTTAATATTTGGCATGTGCTGAACCAGTTTTTCCAGCATCATTTTTTTTTTTTTTTTTTTTGCAGCACTGGGTATAGAACTCACGACCTCGTGCTTGCCAGGCAAGCACTTAGGACACTGAGCTAGATCCCCAGCCCTTCCAGCACCATTTATTACCTTACTTCCAGTGAATGCGTTTGGCACCTTTGTCAAAAATAAGGTGGCTTAGTGGGTCTGGAGTTGTTTCTGCATCTTCTAATCTGTTCCACTGATCTTCAGGTCTGTTTTCTTTTTTCCAGTACCAAGCTGTTTTTATCACACTAGCTTTATAGTTAATTTCAAGTCAGGGATTGTGATGCCTCCGCCTTGCCTTTGTTGTCCAGGACTGCCTTTACTATTCTAGGTCTTTTCTGGTTCCAGATGAATTTGAAGATTGTTTTCTCTAATTCTGTGAGATATGCCATTGGAATTTTGATTGAGATTGCATTGAATCTGTGTAACAGTTTTGGAAGTATGGCCATTTTCACTATATTGGTTCTTCCTACCCAAGAGCATGGGATATCTCTGCATTTTTTAATGTCCTCTTCAATCTCTTTTTTCAGAGTATTGTAGTCAATGTAGAGGCCTTTTACATCCTTCATTGGATTGATCCCTAGGTATTTCATTTTTTTTGAAGTTATTATAAAAGGTTTTGTCTCCCTGATTTCACTTTTGGTGAATTTGTTATTCATGTACAGGAAGGCTATTGATTTTGGAATGTTGACTTTGTATCCAGCTACACTACTGAATTTGCTTATTAAATCTACCAGTTTTTTATTGGAGTTTTTGGGGTCTTCTACATAGAGTATCATGTCATCTGCAAACAATGATACTTTAACTTCTTTCTTTCATATCTTTATTCCTTTTATTTCTTTCTGTTGTCTAATTACTCCAGCTAAAGTTTCTATATTGAACAAGAGTAGAGACAGTGGACATCTTAGTCTTGTTCCTGATTTTAGAGAGATAGTTTTCAGTTTTTGTCCATTTAGTATGACGTTGGCTTTTGGTTTGTCATAGATGGCTTTTATCAGGTTGAGATAAAGATCATCTATTCCAATTTTCTGTCAGGTTTTTATCAAGAATGGGTGCTGGACTTTGTCAAAAGCTTTTTCTGCATCTATTGAGATGGTCATATGATTTTTGTCTTTGGCTCTGTTAATATGATGTATTACATTTATGGATTTGCATATGTTGAACCATTCCTGCATCAACTAGGATGGATGCCACTTCATTATGGTGTATAATCTTCTTGATTTGCTGCATTCTGATTACCAGTATCTTATTGAGGATTTTTACATTTATGTTCATTATAGAAATTGGCCTATAATTCTCTTTCTTGGTTGGGTCCTTCTCTGGTTTTGATATCAGGGTAATTGTTGCTTCCAGGAATTAATTTAGGAGTATTGCTTCCTTTTCAATTTCATTAGAGTTTGAGGAGTAGTGGTGTTAGGTCTTCTCTAAATTTCTTATAGATTCAGCAGTGAATCTGTCAGGGCTTGGGCTTTTCTTTGTTGATAGGGTTTTAATTACACTTTTGATTTCATTTATTGATATTGGTTTATTTGGGATTTTTATGTCTTCCTGATTCAGCTTTGGTAATTCATATGTATCTAGGAATGTTTCCATTTCTATATTTTCC
>RJWT010015983.1:0-20258 GCA_004365215.1 Cuniculus paca | reverse complement strand
ATCTATCTCTTTTATTTATCCAATTCTAGCCTAGTCATAATGATATTTTCTTCAACCAACTGTGGATAATGAAAATAGTATTTATGATGAAGGACTATCAAATATATTTATCAAGTATGTACTAGGTTTATTCCTCTTTCTACAAATAATATCAATTATGTAATTGATCTTAATTCTGTAGGATAAGTGCAATGTTTAAAATTCCATTTTACAGATACAGGTCACACAGCTTATAATGTTTGGAGCTAAATTGTAGTCCCATTGTCCAAACTTGAACTTATCTTGTTGTATTAAGTAGCTCTCAAGTTTTTCTTTTCAGTCATCTATTGTTCTTGGCACTCTAAGTGTCCTCTATTTTTATTTAAAAATTTAGACCAACAGGCTAGACCCGAAGAAACAGAGAGAACCTCTTGCACTTAGAGCCACCTGGTTTTTGATAAATTTGCTGAAAACATACACTGGAAAAAAGACAGTCTCTTTAACAGATGGTATTGAGAATGTTAGTTATCCATGTGGAGAAGAGTGAAACTAGATTCATATCTCAGCCTGTATTAAAATCTAATGAAATGGATTAAAGACTTGGAAATAAAATAGAAACTGGAAGAAAACAAGGAAACACCTGAAGCTACAGGCACAGGTAAAGACTTTCTTAACACAAGATTTCCTGTGATGTGTCTTCTAGTAGAACTGGAAATAACATCAAGCATCAACAAATGGAATCTATCAAATTAAAAATCTCCTGCACAGCAAAGGAAAAATATCAACAAAGCAACAACCTGAAAAATGGGAAAAATTTTTTCTAGCTATTATTCTGATAGAGGACTAATATCTAGAATATATAACAAACAAACAAACAGTCCAAAAAACAAACAACCCAGTCAAAAAACAAGCAAATGAACTGAATAGACACTTCTCAAAAAAAGTAGTACATGTAGGCAGTAAGTACATGAAAAAAAGTTCATCATTATTAGCCACTCGAGCAATGAAAATCGAAACAACTCTGAGAGTCCACCTTACCCAGTCAGAATGGCTATTATCCAGAATACAGAAGAAATCAAATGCTGTGGAGCAAGTGGCAGGCAAAGGATCCTTGTATATTGTTGTTCAACCACTGTGGAAATCAATATGGAACTTCCTCAAAAACTAAAAATAAAAATTTTATTTGATCCAGCTATAACTCTCCTGAGTATATTCCCGAAAGAAATGAAGGTATCATACCTATAGTGGCTCACATATATCTGTGCTTACAGCAGCACAATGGACAATAGCTAAACTCGGGAAACAGCCTAAATGCCCACCAACTGATGAATGGATAAAAAAATGTGGTATATGTGCACAGTGGAGTATTATCAGCAAAGAAGAATAAGATATTGTCATGTGTAGAAAAATAGATGGAACTTGAGACCGCAATACTAAGTGAAATAAGTCAGATGTAGAAAGTAAACTTTGCATGATTTCTCTTATAGGAGAAAATTAATCAATCAACCAATCAGTGCTATAAAGGATGGATGTTAGAGAAAAGAGAGCACTGGCTTCTTGGAGATGGAAAAGGGCTTTTAAGGGGCAGGGGTAAATTGATTGAAAAGGTTAAACATATGTTATATGCATCTATCAATTCCTCAAAATGAACATCATTATTTTGTATTGCAAACATACACTAATAAAATGAAAAATACTTCAAACGAAATATTAAAAACATTTGAAACAAAAATATAAAACCGTTTTTGCTACCATCCAATTACAATTTTTTTTACTTACATATACATTTCAATATTATAGTCAAAATGCACAATAATATTAAAATTAATTATTTAATGCTCCTTCAATGTTTTCCACTTGTGTTTGACTATTGTTCTTTCTGAGATGCTCTTTTACGGAGTTGTGGTCACCTTGAACATCAACAAAAGACGAAGATTGTGCAATTTAAAGCTTATTTCAAATCCAGTTTTTCTTATAGAAAGTATAGTTTAGCGCTGTGGAAAAATAACATGTTACCGAATCAAACAACAGGCGTTACTGTTGTGAAAAGGATTAATACTTAGCAAATCAGAGACAAGAAATGAGACTGTGTAGGCAGACAACTTCAAGTCATGGAGTCTAGTCCACTTCCTTTCCCAAGGTTGTCTGCTAAATGATTGACCTTGACCAGTTCTCACAACAATAAATTCTGACATAGGCCATTACAAATGCCATGCAGAAAATAAACTACAAAAGAATTGTAGAAGGGGATTGATTTGTATGCTTCATTGTTGTTTTTTTGGGTTGACTTTGGAGAGAAGTAGCAATAGGGAGTTTAACTTTAGACAACTGTTAGGTACTTACTTGACATTGAGAAATACAAAGAAATAAAGAAATAAAGTTTGAGATGGTGAAAACATGGAATGAAAAATAATTCATGGATAGAATCCTAAGTAATGTTGGACATAGTCCCTCATACAGGTCCTGTGATTATGCTTGGCTAATAATCAAGATTATTGTGTGATTACCTATAAATGTAGTAAGACAGTGAACATTTTCATGGTTCTAAAGATTCTCTAAAAGTATATTTTTATAAAAAGGTTAACTTGCCTTAAGTTGATAAACATTAAATTAAAATAGAATACAATGTAGATTTAAAGCTAAAATCATGATTTTATAAAAAAAATCTATGATGCTAATGCATCTACTTAAGCAATGTCTACTTACATCAGTTGGAGATTTCTATTGGTTGAAGTAAATTATGATTAAGCTTCAGTTCAGCCTGAGACATATGCCAAATTTATCCTCTCTTCTATCTATTGTGACATTGTGTACCTTGGTTGTATATTCCAGGATGGTTCAGATTTTGAGGGTGCTACTCTATTCTTATGTGTCTGACATTATGCCCTGACTTTTATAATAGAGAGTATGATAACCATATAATCAAGGAGTGAAAGAAATCTCAGCACTCATCTACTTCATTCTCCTTATTGATGTTTCAATTTCAGTTCAAGAAAGATGAATTACAATTTCCAGTATTGCATAGTAAATTAATGAGTTTAACTAGAAATTAATTTTAAAAACTCATTAAAGGATTGTATGACTCTTACTAGAGTAATATAAAATAAGTGCAGTACATTGTCCAAGCCTCAAGACATTCATATTGTGTTCTTGTCACAATAAAAATGAGTGATAAAATAAAACAATTGCTAAAAACCAAAGAATGATTGAATAAATCTGTGGAGGTTTGTAGAGTTTGGAAGACAGGAAAAGTTGATAAACAGGAGCATAAACAATCCTACATATCTGTTAGACCAGTGCTTCTCAAACTTTTGTGTGCATGTGATTCCCATTGGGATATTGATAAAGTTGTAGATTCTGATCCTACAAGTCTGGGACAAGGCTGGGGATTTTGTAGTTTTAAACAACTCCATGATAATTCTGATACTGCTGACTTGTGAATACTTTGAGTAGCATAGAGTTAGATAGCTTAAGGTTCCTATGAGTAATGTGTATTTGTCTAGTACTTTTTGTGTATGAGTTGCTCAGTAGAAAATTCGGTTCCTCCTCTTCACAACATTTAGATGCTCTATATTTCATAGACTGAGAAGCTATGTGAAGAAAATTGCATAAAATAGTATGTAAAGCAAAGAGCCCACAATTCTTGACTTTCTTGTGTTTTAGCCACAAGATCAAATTACTGCTCAATTTCATGCTATGTGAATAATAACCCAAAGCCATAAACTTTCTTTAAAATTCTAGTTACATTTTGTTTAAAATTCTCTCTGCATAGACAATATCTTATCTTTGTGCCTCACTCATTCCAGCTCTTTGAAATATACAGGTTTGTGACTTGTGTTGCTGTTCTCATGTAATATTAATTAAGAGGACATATATAATGCCCATTCCTGTATGCCAGAAATTGTGATCAATGTTGAGGAAGATACACGGATACTACATACATAATTTATCTCCAAGGTATTTAAATTCCAGTGGAAGAAATAGATGAAAAATATGAAACATATGGTAAATAATTAAGTTCTCTGCTATAACATGGAAAGTGTATCGGACATGGAGTTAAAAGTGGCAGTCAGGCAAATTGTGATTCTGATTAGCTGCTAATGTGAGCTATAGGGCAGAGTTACCTAAATTCTCTGAGTTTATGTTTCCTTATTGGTTAAAAGAAGATAGCAATACTAGCATTATAAATTTACTGTAGGGATTAATTATAAAGCCTATGCATAAATAGTATGAAAACAGACAGCAGGGAGAATGATTAAAGGCATGAATATTTGAAATAGATTTCCTGAATTTATAATCTTCATTTGGCTATTTTACTGTCAGATGAGTTAATTTACTTCTCTGTACTTGGATCTTCTCATTTAAAAAATGATAATAGTAGTAATAGTTTTCTGTATGCAATAAGAGAAGATTAAATTCATGTCAGTACAGATGTAAATAGAAAAGCAATAGTATATGGTGCAGTAAGTTTCTCCAGAGAAATATGTATAAAATTACCTCTTCTAATTCTGAAATCCAGGAAATCCTGTCTGCCGTCTGCAAGTTGGTGTACCAGGAGAGTAAGTGGTATAATTTAGTACTATTGTAAAGGTCTGAAAACTAGGTAAATTGATCTAAGTATCAATCTAAGTTTGAAAGCCTGTGGATTCAGATGGCTGATACTTGAAGTTAGAAAAAGTTGAGTTTACTGCTTCGAGGAGAAGAGACAATGTTTTCCTCCTCTGTCTCTTTGTTTTCCTCAAGTCCTTGAAGAACTGAATGATGCTTGCTGCATTGGTGAGGACAATCCTGTTTGCTTGGTCCAGTGATTTTGGTGCTCGCTCTCTATAGACACACACCAAAATGATGT
Organism: Cuniculus paca; assembly: GCA_004365215.1. Classification (NCBI taxonomy): domain Eukaryota; kingdom Metazoa; phylum Chordata; class Mammalia; order Rodentia; family Cuniculidae; genus Cuniculus; species Cuniculus paca. The sequence goes on along the minus strand of RJWT010015983.1, from coordinate 15,430 downwards.
TTTGCTTCTTATCCAGGATTCCTGAACTCAGTCAAATCAGCACATAAAGTTAACCAAGACAGACAGACAGACAGACAGACAGACAGACAGACAGACAGATAGATAGATAGATAGATAGATAGATCGAACATCTGGCATCCAGCAAGCGCCATATGAGAACTTGCTGTCATGTTTAGTATGGCAGAAATTCACTTGTTTGCGACTAGCTACTACTGATTAAAAGGAAAAGTAATCTGAGGAAGGAGCAAGCAGAATGGCTCTAGTAAAATACAAGACCTTCAGATAGAGATGTATTTTGATTTTCACAAACTCATGCATTTCCAAAATATACACATACATATTTAAATTCATAAGTCATGTAGAATTCTAGAACCTGGAGGTAGTAAGGAAAGTAACATGTCATAATGTAGTAAGAGTAAGTCTCCTCAGCAAATGTGGGTTGTTTGCTGCTGTCAGTGCTCTAATAGGAGTATTATATCAGGGTTTACAAGGAGAACAAGACATCATAGGACACATAATAAACAGTATTATTTCACAGTGGTCACCCAAAAAGTCAAATACAAAAAAAAAAAAGAGGGCAGAAAATCTGTCCACACACTAAGACCCAAAGAATTCAGCTGAGGGCCTGGATCCCATGGCAATAGCCTACATGAGTCCAGCTGAAGACCTAGAGCACATGACAATGCCCCCTATGAGTCCAGTTGGAGGCCTACAGCCCATGACAATATCTCATGTAAGTCTGTTTCACGGATCTGAGCTGGGAAGGTCCAACGGTCAGCGGTGGAAGCCAGAAAGTCTATGCCAGCGGGATGAAGGATCTGTGCCAGCAGGCTGAGTGTTCTGCACTGAAGCCAAGTCATGGTTAATATAAGGAACAGGGCTCCCCTCAAAGTACCACAGCCATCCTCAGCATCAACGAGGTCCCAAGCTCCTTCAACAATCAGAACAGCTGAGTTCATATCAGAAAGCCAGTGGGACAAGCTTCTCATGTAGCTTAAACAGTACACCGTCTTCCCCTGCAGAGCCAGGAAGCCATAAAGATCAAAGCTCCCCCAAAGTGAACCACAGCCATTCTCAGTGACAACAAGGTTCTGAGCTCCTCTGAGGATGAGAACAGCCACGTTCATACCAAGAACGAAACTTGACAAGCTCCTCCAGGAGAACCAACAGCACCACGGAGAACTGATAACACTACTCTTTCTTCTTCAATTCTACTTTTTATCTTGGCGACAATTCTCAGATGGGCCATTCACACTCAGCACCATGCTGATTCAGTTCAGCTGGTGTGACAAGCTGACCAGGGTTGGATTGTGTTGGATTGATAACAGGTGGTCAATTGTGCTTTTTGTGTTTACTCTTTGGGTGGTTATTATAAAATAATTCTGTAAATTTTATGTCTTGTATTAAATTGTTTTCCTTGCAAACCCTTACTACAACAAAGAGTGAATGTTAAAGCTAGAACCAAAGAGAAGGAGTTGTTACCATGGGAAACCAGGAATTGTCTCACACTAATGTATTTAAAATATTTACAAAGTACCTAATCAGAGGCAGTTCATATACTAAATAGACCTTGGTGAATCCAAAAATAGGTAAGAAAATTCCCATTCACAATGTATGTAAGTAAATGATGCAAAATTAATATGAAGTCTCAAAAGACAAGTAATATTTATCTGATTATTCAAAATCTAATAGTTGGTCATATTGCAGTTGTTATTGGAGTACTTCCAAGGGCATCCAGTGGCAGAATAACAGAATTGATACTAGATAGATGCAAAATTCACTGACAAGTAATCTTGCTAATATTTTCACAGCAGTTCACTTTGATATGAGACCCCAGGGAAAAGGAAATAGTGGTGTACTTCACCAGATCCCTGAGCATGTTGACACACTTAACATTTCAACTAATTTCGCATGTCACTTAGAAGTAAAAAAAAGTTTTAAAATCAGCTTTTGCTTTTTGCAATTCCTTTTTACAGAGTAAAATATTTGTCACGATGAAAATGAAGTTTTTGCAACATGTGAATATTCAACATAGGTTTTGTATGTTTTGGAACTGATTTAACTGAATTTGTGTTGGTGACATGAGTACAAAATAGCAGAATAAATTCATGAAGTGTGATCTCAGTCCAGCTAGAATTTGAGTAGCTTCAGTTTCAGCAGGACTAGTCAATCCTCCTGCAAACTTTTTCCCTCTCAATGCTTGGAAAAGGCTACAGATTAGACTTCCTGCTGGATATTGAAAATGTTCCTGCTGTTATTTCCTACTGAGTCATCAAGAGAGATTTTGATTGATATTACATATGCATGTGAGAAATATGCAGCAGCATGGAACCTAATTTATCCTGATTTCTGACCAAACAATGTTATTCACTATTTTTTTCTTCCAAAAAGTGGTTAAAATTTTCCTTAGCTCTGGAGAGCTATTATGAGGTCTACCTATATATTTTTTTTTGAAAAGCAAGTAGATACATGATCTCCTAGAGAAAGTTACAAAAGAGATTCATATTTACCTGAGAAAACAACCTCGATTAGTGATTGAAATTAGATAGGAAATTAGAATTTGGGAACAGAATTTTGGTTTTGAGTTCTGGTTCCACCATTTAAAAGTTATAGAAAGTCTCTTTTGCCTCTCTGAGCCTCAGTGCCGTATCAATAAAGTGATACTTGTTTTCATTCAAAAACAGATGCACAAATGAAACAAATCATTTACAAATATTAACAAAAAGTCTGGAATAAGATTATAGATATTGAGAATTTATTATGTGCCAAGCACATTGTTTTAATTGTTGAAGATGCAGTATAACATTCAAAGGGCATGTTTTTTTCAAAGCTTACAAATCAATAAAGGTTACAGGGAACCAGACTTCCTATGGAGTAAATTAGAGTTGTTGTATGTAAAGTTTGCAAGTAAATTAGAGTTTGCAGAATATTTAAAAATCTGCTGTATGAATTAAAACTAATACAGCAAAATGTAACATAACCATGAGAAATAATTTAGGAGATTTGTTGTAGGCAAGAAAGTTTTCCTGGGTAACTGTGGCTCATCTAAAACATCAAAGATATGAGGGAATAAGAATTTTTTTTTTCAAGCAAAGGAAAAAGCACATAAAAGTTCATTGTTAAAAGGAGCCTCATGGTGAAGTCAAAGATTTGAAAGACATGTGATATAGTGTGAGTCATTGTGAAGAGTTGAAGAAGGTGGGAAGTCTTAGCCAGAAAATGCAAAATTATGTTAGACATTACACTTTACTCTGAGATAAATTGGAAGGCAATGAAGGGTTAAAAATAGGTGACTGTATTTGTACTTAATAGGGTTACTCTGTAGTGTCTGAATCGGAGCTGGTTGGAAAAAACAGGAATCAACTCCGTTTGTTTGTTTGTTTGTTTGTTTACCAGGAATTAAACTCGGGGCCTTATGCTTGACAGGCAGGTGCTTGTGCCATTGAGCTATATCCCTGGCAGGAATCAACTTTGAAAGCTTCTGCAATAACTTAATCAAGCATTCATAGTGTCCAGGTCCAGGTTAGAGATCGTAAAGGAGTCAGAATATGGGTAAATTGTGAAAATATTACAGAAGTTTCTTAAGAAAATTCAAGAAATGATAAAAAGACACAGTGGAAGGAAGAGAGAGAAGCTCAGACTGGTGTTTAGATATTGGCTTTAAGCACCCATTGGAATGCAAGGGACACTGACTATTATGAGTATCCATGGAAGAGGGAGCCAGTTTGCAGAGTAGCACTTCAAGTTCTGTTATGTAATCAGCCTTAACCCTACCCATGGCATATCTGTTTTAGGTAAAATTAAACAAGAGCATTCATTATGGCAGTAAGTTCCTTTCTCACTGCAGCCAGTTGTCTGCCAGGGACAATGAATATATTTCCTTCTCATTTCACGATGAGTTTTAAAAATAGTCACTCTTCTACCATCTCCTTCCACATTTCTTTCTTTCTCTCAATTCTTTTGCTAATCATTAATAACACATGTCAGCTAGATTTTCTTCCATTCTCTGACTCAGCTATAATTTTCCTAGAAATAAATCTGCTTTTTTTCCCTCTGGATGGGAACAAAAGTATCTCTAGAAATAAAGGTTATACAATGTGCCTTGAAGAACTTTTGAGTCTCTAGTGATGATATAGACCTGTCAGTATGTCTTTAGGAAGATATCAGTTAGATACTATTAAATGAAAGTTTAAAATTGTACATTAGCAATGCTTATGGAATCTATGCCTTCTACTCTTTAAATCATGGTTTTATACAAGTTTGATCACAGACATTTCAATAAACAATTTCAAGGCTAAAGGATCTGAGCCTACAGGATGGAAACAAAACAATTAAAGCAAGGATAATATCAAATTAAACATAGATGTCTTGCCAAATGCATTAAGGGATTGGTGGTGTTTAACCAAGCTTTAAGAGACCATAATTCCACTGGCATTTCTAGGTTAGAGAGGTCATACCATAGCTGAGCAGAATACATATTTGCTCTGTTTAGAAACTGGCAAAGCAAATTTGTTGGGCAGTGAATAGCTTAGGAATGAGGTTATTGACTGAACTGAGATTTTTGAAGTCTATTTTATTCCAAAAGTACAAAATCCTAACATAACTATATTGCTCACGCATATACATTGAGAACCTTAGCATTTTCATCATCGTAATTAACTTTCATAAATGCTATTACTTGGCCAGGACAAGATTTAGCTGTTTGAAATATTTTCAAAATATCTGAAAAATTTCTCAAAGCATCAAGGCTTTCAAACTAACATCAAAAGCTAACACGATATAATTATTCGAAATTTCTCTGAACTTCATTGTGATTTTCCTTCCCAGTTTGCTGCTTATGATTTACACATGCATGTGGAGATATAGGGAAAAAGTGAGAGCAACAAAACAGAGTTACAAGACCGAGTTTTCAAATTATGCATATGTTCAAGACGTGTGTTAGGCATTTGTACATTATCTTAATTGTTCTTTTCATAAATGTGTGTGTGGTGTAAGGCTTCCTTTGGTAATAAAGACGTGAGAGTCAAATCCCTTTCCATGTCACAGGGCTGAAAAGTGCTTGTGATATAGGAGACAGAAACTCCCAGCCTACTAGATGTCCGCTACTAGTTTGTGTTCTCTAAAATTGAAGAATGAATTTTAGGAACAATTGAGGTTAAGAGCAGAATATATTTATTGAGAAAGAAAGCTTCTGTCTGAGACAGAAACAGAAGGGGTCCCAAGTGGGTTGTGGAGGACTCTGTCTTTTCTTGTAATTTTTACAGAGCATAACCCCCAGGTGAGGCAGGTCCATGGTGGGGAAAAATGGGAACTCACAAGGTGGGCATGACGTGGAACAGAACTATGACCAACCAATAAGATTATGAGTATAATTGCTCAGTAAAATCAATCACATCAGAGACAATGGGTTAGTGAGTCAAGTAGCAAGCAGGCATGCATATAAAACAGGGCTCTTTCTGTAGGTGGTTGGGTTAGTGACTCCTTCTGGCTCCCTCAGGGTGATAGAGACCTATTTAGAATACCAGTGTCTGATGTTTATCCTTAGGATGGGGATGAATTTTTTTGATCTTTTGTCTTGGGCTCTGGCCCACAACAGGAAGTGTCTGTCTCCCCCACAATTACAAGGTATGTGATCTTCTCAACTGGTTTCTTCAAGGGTCCAGCCCTGTCTGACCGCCTATGATATTTTTATCTAACCCAGCTGCCTGTAACACTAGTATTTAAATCCAGTTTTATCTGGCTCCAAATAAGATATTCTTCCTGGTACTGATGAACATGACAATATCATACTGAGGAAGAAAACGTTTTTAAAATGTTGTGACGCCAATGTGCATGTTTACTTACATGCACACATGACCCAGCATGAATTATCCATTGCAATCCAAACGTATACTACTAATAAAAAAATTAGTTGTAACACCAAAAAGTCACAGTGATTCCTATATTCAGAGGAAAATAAATCAAGCATTTTCCTCATATGATTTACATGAGCATGTGTGGTGGTTTGAATGTGTCCTCCAAGATTCATGTGTTGGAACGCTGTGACTGGAGAGGTAGCTCATTAGCAGAGGACTTGCCCAGCAAACATGGTTTTGGAATCTTAATCCCCAGATTCAGTTAATGGCAAAGTTGAAAGTAGGGCTTCGGGGAGATACTAGGAGGTAACTGAGTTTGACTCCCATGATGGGATTAACAGCTTTATAGGACAAAGGAAATCCGAGCTTCTCATGGGAGCTCCTCTGCCAAGTTATAATGCAACATGAAGGTCCTCACTGGATACCAGAACTACATTCTTGGACTTCCCATCACCTGCAACTGTAAGAAAGAAATATTTTCATGGACATATATACCTGAAGACCATAAATGTTAAGTGAAATAAATCAGATACACAAGCTTAAATATCACATGGTTTCTCTTATATGAGACACCCAAAATATAAATAAAGAGCAAAAGAAAAGAGAGATAATAGGAAATAGGGAGACAGATCTTTTGCAGAAGGGAAGGGAATCAAGAGATGGAGGGAAAGGGAGGGGAGCCTAGTGGCAAGGAAGAGGATGAAAAAGGACTTAAAATATGTACATATACACTGTCCATGAAGAACGTAATCATTATGTACAGCGAACATATACTAAAACAACTGAACCAAAATTTATTCTCATAAATTACCTAGTCTCAAGCATTTTGTTTTATCAATAAAAAACAGATTGTTTGCCACAAGTTATATTGAACTGGAGCAGAGGATAGTATTTCTCATCCTACGTATTCATCATTTAACCTGACACTCCTGATACCCCTGGGATTTTTGTTGTTGTTGTTCACAGAAAGAGCTGATTGTCAGATTTTTTAAATTAACACTTCATTCTTTCAGTGTTTGATAAGTGCATGAGTTCATTTTCATCGTCAGAAAAGATATCTCTGATAATAGACACTTCAGTTACTACTGGTGCCCATATGCTCAATGCGATTACCATGTGCAGGTGTCTCTAATATAAGGTCCCTCATTATTTAATATTGCTGTTTATAGAGCAAAATATTTAACTATAATTTCATATGAACACTTTTATTCAGTCACACAATGAAAATCTATTGGATATTTAAGTGCTAAGTACGAGTAAGATAAAAGGATAACCATTTTATGGAACAAACATTCAAATCACATATATTTTACATAATAGTGGCCACAAATATGTGTACATAAATATCCAGTAGATTAGATACCTAGACTCATCTTTAAAAGGACACTAGCATAATTGAGAGTTAGTGATTCCCATTTTAATGTCCAGTTACTTTTATAATCTTCTACTGATTTCTGTGAAATGGCCTCCTTCGTTTCTTCTCCACTTTGAATTTTAAGTCATTTTGTGTTTTGGTCTAATCCTTGCTCTATTTGAACCTATTTTTGTGGTTAGTGTATTCCATCAATATTTTTTCTATACTACCACTGCTGTGTTCTGAGTTACACTCTTGTATCTTCTGTCCTTAGCCATTTTTTCCATGCTGATATATATTTTTTCCCCCAATCTCTTATATACAACCATCATAGTCAATGAATGAAATATATACTTGCCTTTTAGGAAACTGATTTTGAGGAAGAATTGGCCTCCTTATCATTTAATCGATTGAGCACATGTTCTCTGAAAGTTTACTAAGGATATGGAACTGACTGGTGTAATGGACGGAAAAATTTTTTAATTATGGTCAAAACTTCGAAGTCTTTATGTTTTACTGAAGAATTAACTTCTGTTCCTTAAGAAGTCCAATAAATTATTGAATGTTAGACTGAGGATAAGGGTCATGCTTTTCTGTGAATTTTTCGTTTCTGTCATAAAGGAAACTTTTCCACCAGGGCAGCAACCACAAGCCAACGGGGCAGAATTGTGGTCCAAACCAAGCTGAGGCTAATACTAAATATATCAATACTAAATAAATAAACTCACACTGTAGTTTAAGATGGTAAAAAAATTAAAGATAAATATTGAAGCTATTATATCTAGGTGAAACTACATCTTTAATTCATGTGCTTTCTTTTTTATCTGCACCTTTGAGCCCTTGCTGAATGTGCCTTAGAACTAAATTCTGCTCATTAGGTGATTAGGATTAGAGAATGTGCCCAAGGCATGTGCAACGGTATATGCATTTGAGCTACAGGCATAGTTGTTGAGTTTCTCTAAGATTTAGCGAGTGCTTTCTCATGTTTACTCTTTTGTCTACTGTAGGAGACAGGACTTCTCTGTTTGCTGTCTTGACAACTATTCTTTATCTTATAGGACTTAGCAAAACCAAAACATTGTCATGAAAGTGTTCCAAGCATCCCCAAAGTGATAGAAAGGATTTTGTTTGATGTTACTTGCTTTGAACTTACTTCCATTGTTGAGTTCACCATACTGAACTTTACATATTACACCATAATTTTATGAATTCATTAACTCCTTTTTTTCTTGCTTTCTTACCTATTGTCATTGTTTGCATTTTAAATATCCACCAAAGGCCCATATGCTGAAGGTTTTGGCCCCATGGAAGGTAGTGGAACCTTTAGCAGGTATTGCCTACTGAAGGAAGTCAGGTTTTGCAGTGTGCTGCCCTTCAAGAGAATATGGTGACCAGTGCCTTCATCTGTTTCTCTCTCCTTGCTGTCCACTGGGAAGTAAATGGAGCTCCTACCAGCATGCTCTGTTGCCACGATTCTGAAACAACAGGGCCAAGTGACTTTTGGGTGAAACCTCTGAAAGTATAAGCTTTTTATCCTTTAAGTTGTTTATCTCAGCTATTTGTCACAGCAATATAAAGCTTACTAACATACCTATTGAACTCCCTCCTTTCTTCCTCCTTTCATTTTCTTTTCTTAATCATTGCAGATTTCTCAGACACCAGAGAGGCAGTCAGGGCCAGGTAATAGGGAGGTAGAAGAGTTATGTGCATCATTGTAGTATATCTACAGTATAAGGAGAGTCAAGAGAAGTCTATGGGAATGAATCTTATGAGAATAAAGTGAAATAATATGTGAAAAAGCACGCAAAATGTTTGTTGCTTTGTGTTTTCTGCTCAGTAGGTGGCAGCTATTACTGGATTTCAAAGATTTAGTTTATTCACTAAGAAAAAATACAAAGTGAAGGTTATCTTCTCATAAAATGCTGAGGAATATTTTATGAGATATACTTAAATCAATTAGCAGATCCTGTTACATGATAACTGTAAAACATGTGATAGTGTTTGATATTCTAAGTTGGTCCTTGAAGAACAAGTAAAAAATGATATAGAGAAATTGGAGAGGAACTCATAAAATAATATATTCTTGGCATCGGCCCTCTTCAGGGAAGTGGGAAACATTTATTTTTAGGTTCTAATCTTTGACAATAAAGTGACTTACAAAGAATGAAGATTTGACCCTGATTGAGATTGGAACTCTTGCTGTGTGGTAAGGCTTTCTGGCAACAGTCTTAACTATTTGCTGCCAAAACATCTGCACCTGTAACACCTGTGTTGTGGAAAATCACTTAGTACAAAGGGCAGTGATGACAGGAAGTGTCAAAAAATCTCCATACTGAATTCTCAATTGTAGGAAACATGTCAGGTGGTTAGGTTGGCATTACATACATTAGGAACTTTATGTAATCTGTTTTTGGTTTGACTTGTTTTGTGTGTATGTTTCTGTGCACTACCCTTTCCTTGTCTCTTAGAAGAGCTATCACTATAGCCCTGCCTAAATCCACTTATTTTTCTTCCATCCATTCCCCATTTTCCTTTCTTTGACCTTAATAGGCATGGAGGTATTATTTGAACTTTGTATACACAGATCAAAGGGACACTGCAGTAGGATCACATCTGTGAGAATCAGTCAGTAACCGGGAGTCCAGGCAGGTTTCATAGCAGGACACACAAAGGCCATTGTCACATGAGCAAAGCCCACCATTTTAGACTCACTGTGACCATACCAACCATCACCTCTTCTGCCCTTGTCACCTCCCAATACCCTTTATTATCTCTATGACTTGGTATATGTAGTTATTTTATCCTTCACTTGTTCTAGCTTGTTTTCCTATCAAATTTCTGGAGCTTAATTATTAATAGCATGAAATTTGAAGTCAGAAACCAATTAGTTTTCAAATATCCTAGTTTAGGACCTAGTAAAATTATATAACACATTACGCTAAAATATACATTAATGATAAATATTATTTACTGGATGCTTACTCTTCAAGATCAGAACAAAGATATTTGCAAGTATCTGTTCACTCAATATATTTATTAAGTTCATATATTAATATGAACCTTGCATTACTATACATGCTGAAGATAATAGATTTTTTTCCACCTCACAGAAAGCTTATAACCTCACAGCATAGTCTCTCATGACCTATGAAGAGAACTTAGCCTAATGAGTGTTGCCTTGTAAAGTATTCATTAAGTGGAAACTTCTATTATGGTTTTTTTTTGTATTCTTTAAGATTTATCCAAAGTATTCTTTTTGTGAAGCCTCTTTTCGGTAGACTTCCTTGACATCTGCAGTTTACTTCAGTAGTACCCAGAACTACAGATCTATGTGAGACAGATCAGTGCTAACTCTGTGTCTGTCTCTGCTGTCAGGTCTGGACAGTCTCAAGGTGATACTGCACTTTTAGCTGAACACTTGTAATAGGATCCTCAAACTCAGCATCGTTAATATGTTGGGATGGATAATATTTTGTTGTGGGTCCTGTCTTGTATAAGATTAGATTCTGCACACTCTTAGTTTTATCTGCCAGATATCATTAGTACCTTTTGAATTGTGACATGCAAAATTGTCTTCAGACATTACTAAATTTCTTCTGGGGATGAAAATAATCTTCTGTTGCAAACCACTGTGTTCCTAGATGTAGAATTTTGCTAGTCACAGATTAGTCAACAAAATGATGATCAAAGAGAAAAATAAAAGCAAGAAACAAGACAATAAAAAGTCAAGCAAAAGTCAAAGGAAGAAGGCATGATTAAAGAAAGGGAAAGAATGAGGAGAGGAAAGTAATATTCATTAAGTTACTGAGGTGTATATTCTGCTAACAGCTTTAACATACTTTACCTTCCACATCCCCAACACAATCAATGGAGATTGGAACTCTGATTATCAAAGCTTGAAGAGTCAAAGAACTTAAAGCAGAGATCCTTAGTAACAAGTGGAGGCTTTTGCAATAACAAATGAAGGTAGAAGAGAGATAGGAAAGGAGAGAGGGAGTGGAAGGGACTGGAAAAGTAGAGCAAAAGAGAAGAGAAACAGAAGAAGACAGCCAAGAGAAAAACCAAAAATGGAGAAAGGACAAAATGAGCATCATTCCTAGTTTACAGCAAGACCAGAACTTGCAGCCAGATGTTGACGTGGAATATAGAAACTGAGAGAATCAGTTCTGAAACTAGTGTTTGAAGGCAAAACATAAAACCATCTGGACAGGAGGATCGCTGGCCTGGGCACCTGGCTTCTTTTCAATATTTGGCTACTGGAGATTATGAATACCCCTTGAGGTACATGCTGTGGGTGCTCACAACTCCAGAATTTATTATCAAAATGATCACAGACATTTTTCCCTGGGTATCCCTGTGAATGTATAATACCTCATGCTAGGCCCAAGTGGCCACAGGATAGGCATGTGTGGAGATGTGACTGGATCATGGGTGTGCAGGCAGGGGACCTCCTCTGTGCAGGAGTCAGAGGAAGAAAGACATGGGGATGCAGATTTTGGACTGGAAATTTGGATTTAGTAGTGGGATCTGCTCTCAATACTATATTCAGCTCAGAATTCCAAGAAGTATAATAATTCTATAGTAAATTTTGATCTCAAACATTAGAAGATAGGATACCTTTGATTATGTTAAAGCTTCATTTATAACTTTTCAACGTTTTAACTATTTAGACATATGACATGTAGACTTGCATTTATAGGTTTTCTTCATTGATAAATAAATGCTAAAGAAGAGAGAGAATATAATGCAATAATGTCTAAATTTTTTCACACAGCTTGAAAATAATGCCTGCTAGATTTCATTTTTCCTAAAACAATCAGATTCTCCCTATTATCATAGGATAATTGTACATCTACCAGGCAAATGATCATTAGAAAAAAAAAAGATGACATTAGGAAATATGGTTGCTTTTTTCTAATTGTGTGTCTTTATTAGGCAATTTATTTCTCTGACCCTTAGTTTTCTATTCTCTGACTGCTAGATAGTCACACCCAGCTTCCACGGTTGCTATGAAATTTACAAAGTGCACCAAGACAGGTCCATCATGGAACACAGCACACTGTAGATGCTCAGGGATGTCAGCTTCTCTCTTTGGTTTCCATCCCTCTTTGCAGTTAACTCTCATGACTTCAATCACAACAGGCACCTTTTCCAGAATCACTGAGAACACACAGAAGAACTGAATTTACTATGTGTGAACATCAATCAAGATGTAAGTTATATTTAACAGATATTTTTCGCTTCAGAAACAGCAGCATCAGAAAAAAAACCATTTAATTCTTAAGACTAAGAGGCCATCAGAAGTGAAGAACTGAGCTACAGGAAGTGCTTTGTGATTTTGATGTAATCCACCCTTTGTAAGTTGTCTTAGCCTGTTTGGCCAGTCACAACAAAATACTCTGTACTAGGTAATTTAAAAGCACACACATTTATTTCTCACAGTTTTGGAGGCTGTGGAATCCAAGGCCAAGGTTCTACAAGATTCTTTACTAGCTGGGAATACTTTTTCTTGTTTGCAGGTAGCCATTTTTCCATTGTATCCTTCCAGGACAGAAAGCGAGGAGAGAGAAACCAACCTCTCTCTAATCTTTTTGTAAGTGATATTCATGAAGGTTCCATCTTCATGACCTAATTACTTCCCAAAAGTCTCTTCTCTTAATACTTTCCTAGTGGAAATTAGGAGCTCAACATGTGCATTTTGGGGTTTGAAGTCATAAATATTCAGTGCATAGCAGTATTCATCTTATTTAATTCTTAACAACCAACCAGTAAGAAACAAGTTTAAAGTATGCAGATAATATATGGAAAAGCAGAATTTTATACTGTCTGCTGATTTTAAAGTACATAGTTTTTCCACAAAATCATAGTAATATATTTTAGTAGTAGTAATTATTGTATATACTTTATGGAGATTTTTGTTTTGTTTTGTTTTGAAATTCTTACATAAGGAAAGTGGTGGGTTGATTAGAATAATCTGAGAGTTTATAAAATAAATACAATAAAATAGTAAGAAAAGACTAAAAACAAGTACTTCTGATGTTCTTGCCACTATAAGGATAGTTGACACAAAACTTTTATGTCACTGCAGAAGTGAATGCTGAACACTCAAACACTGTAAGTTTTATTTTACATCATTTCACTAAGCATCAGAGAAGATATTGGCCTTCTGCATCTGTGACAGCTGGAGAACAAGACAGTGAAGATGGATACCTTGAGACTTTGCATTAATAAAGGTACAATTATACTAGGCATGAAGAAAAGACATGCAGGGCAGATTTCTGTATTTAAATGAATTGTTTTGTGATGCAAATTAGTACACTCTGCACTAATGAAGTGAATTCTTTAACTGCTTGAATCATTTCTGGTTATCATTAAACCATAGAAACTCTATGAAAAGAATTTACAACTGAAGATGGTGAATAAAACAAGGTGATGAATAAAGCAAATCCATTATAAGTTCACCAAATTGATGCAGTACAGCTTTTGAAAAGTAAACTTGTTGTTAGGTTTTCAGAGTCCCTATTTTAAAATGGAAATAAAGAAATTGTGTTGTCCTGTGAAGAAGTGACTAACAAGTAAGGTTCTGAATTACACTGAAGCCAATTACTGGTTAAAAAAAAAAGTCGTTATATTTGTATAATGATTTTCTAAACAATAATTCAATGAGTGCCATCAATAAGTAGTGCGATAGAATGTGAATTTCCAATGCAATTGTAGATCATGAAGATTCTATTTTAAATAAAAGACAAAGAAATCAACAATTTTCTTTTTTCTTTTTTTACAATTGCCATAGTGAAAACCAGATACTTTTGATTAGAGCTGGATCTATCGGAAATGGTATGTGTCTTTCTATCTGGAAATCAAAAAGCTTTCATATTATGATAGATTTTACTCTCATCTCTGAAGTATGTGATGTTGACCAATGTACGAGTTTTGAATACTGAAGACAAGTGTTTGATAAGTAGAACAAGAGCAAAAGAAGCTTGATAAGAGAAAAGGCCTAACAGGGATAGGAAATAAAGTCAGAGAAAGACTAAAATAGACCACAGAAGTCATATTACGGAGGTTACCATCTTGCTGAAAGAGATAGGTAAAATATTCAACGTAACATAACTAAATCAGAAATATGAGTATATCTATCATATTTTACCTTGCAGAAATATGACTGTTATCTCTCCTGTAAGTATAAAATTAAAGGGGCTGTGACTTGGAGAAAGGGTTATATGTGACCATTCCTCTACATTAGAGAAAAGTAACTTACCTACCAAGGTCTCAGCATTAGAATGGAAAAGAGGGTGGAGGGAGAATTATATTAGTGTTCACAAATAACTGGTATTATGGTAAAATGGAAAATTTGCAAAGAGGTTTTGTTGCTCAAACTCTGGAAAAGTATCCCTTCTTTGAAGACAAATGTGAGATGATTGCTTCAGCCCAGCTCAAGACTAACCTTGGGAAGATAGTGTGACCCCATCTCAAAAAACATGACCCTCAAGACATCTAACATTTTAGAAGAAGCTAATAATCACCTTCACTGAACTTCCATTTTAAATCAGGTCTTCAGGAAGGGCCAGAAACCAAATTAATACTAGATAGATTAATAAGGAAAAACATGTAACTTTTTACCAGTAGTTCATGTACTTGGGAACCCTTAGAAAAGAGTGTAGATTTGAAGAACTGATCAAAGCAAAGTGCTGTTACAGTTTTCAAAGTAGGATCAATTTGTGATGTAGTAACAGGACAAAATGATGTTGAGTCTATGGTCAATAACTAGGGGAGTTATTAGGAGGTATATAGGGAGGTATTAATCTAGGGAGGATAAAGGTTACTTTAGTGAGTTTACTCATTAGGTTAATCCACTGCAGCACCAATTACCAGTTTCTGGTGATATGAACTTGCTCTAGTATAGGGAAGGCACATTTCCTAAAGGTATGTTTATGACCTGCTACAAAGAGGAAAAGGAAAGTTGCATAGCTCCATTTTTTTTTCCTGGTGTTTTCAGCCAAAAAATAATATACCATGTCAGGATATTTTGTGTTGGCATATCTAACTTTTCAAGAATGTTTAAGTCATCATTCCATCTTAACAATGAGTAAAAGGCTAAAGAGACCTGGGAAAACTAAATGCTCTTCTTAGATCCATGAAAGAGGTGAAAACTGTGCAAATTGCTGCCCTTAAAATTGGAGATACAGACAGGTGAGTCCAAGTGCCTCAGATTACAGAA
>RJWT010015982.1:0-20130 GCA_004365215.1 Cuniculus paca | reverse complement strand
TTTTAGGAGCACGCCCAGATAGTTTCCTTCCATAAAGACAAATGGAACAAATACAAACACAAATAAACAGCAGAGAGCTTTTTCTACCCAGAACTTCTGCAGAATACACTGAATAGTTTCCTGGCAAATCGGTTTTCTTTTGTCCCCGACTATTATGTTCTCAATTTATTTCTAATCCACTGAGGACTCTGCCTAACGAAAAGTAAGAGGCCCAAGAAAGGAAACAAAAACGATGAGTTAATGCAAAGATGCTGTATCTGGACTTCTATTTTAAGATGTTAGAAACTAATGCTGGGGAACTCACACTGTGCCTCTGTTCCTCGGTGTTTTTCTGAAAACTAGACACGCGTTCTTTACAACCTGATGGGTCTCAGGTGTTTGCTGACTCTCAACGCTCGGGTGGCTTTGGATCTGGAGGTTGCAGAGATTTTCCTGGGATTGGAATCTGGGGGCGGGGAGCTCACTGGTGTTGTCCGGCTTTGGCCTCTCAGAGGTGGCACTGCAACTGGCTGTCAGCCAGGGCGTCATCTCCTCAGATGTGACCGGGAGTGAGGCAGCTGTTTTTAGTCCTCGCAGCGCTGTTGGTGAGCCTTGTTAGAAACGATGACTTTCTTGCTTTCAGTGCACTCATGCTCGTGTGTGACAAAGACAGCTTCGCTCCAGAGCTATCGAGCTGGAAGGACACAGGCGGTCATCCTGTCCAGAGAGCCTGACGTGGAGTTTGTAGGTGGAAATTAGGGGAATTGGCAAGGACAAAACGCACAGAAAATACGGGGGAGAGAATTCAGAGCTTTCATCAGATTCTCAAAAGTGTTTGCATTTCCTAAAAAAGATTTAAAAGGCACCAGTGTAGTTCACTGTGCTTAATCTAACTGCTGAGGAAAATGAGCCACCAAGAAAAATGTAACTTTTGAAAGTCATGGTATAAATTAATAGTAGTGGTGGTTTGGAGCAGAACTGAAGTTTTCTGGTTTTTTACTTTAGCATTCTTTTAGTGAAACCCACTGTGTATGCAGAATACATTGTTATTATGGTTTGTGAAAACGAAAACCTCGCTGGTTTTCCTCCGTTTATGCACTCTTGCTATTTGGGTCATTCCCCCATGACTCCCGCAAGTGTTCCAAGGTGAACCGTTAGGCATAAGTGCAGTCATGTGCCACAGAGCCATGTGCTGGTCAAGACAGACCCCGTAGGTGAGGGCAACCCCCAAAATGACAGTGGAGCTGAAAACCTCCATTGCAGGTGGCACAGAGGCCCTCGTGCAGCTGTAGGGCAGCATGGCAGGCACGCGCGTGTGAGGGGACGCAGGTGTGCACACATCCACGGCACTCGGGCCTTGCATCCCTGCCATGCGGAGGCCCAGTACACACACGCGCCCGAGGTGGAGTAACCACGCCTGGTCATGGTGACAGACTGCTCTGCAATGGCTTCTGTGTTTCCTGTGCTGCCGTCCTTCTCGCTGTGTTCGGAGCACACCCCCTAACCTGTAGCAGAAGCTTCGTGTGATGCAGAGGCCTCACACCCGTGTGTCCTGCGCTTCTGGGCTGCACCCAGATGTCCCAGTGGGTTGTCTCCCTGCCCCACAACACGCGTCTCAGGGTTCCTGCTGTTGAGCTGTGCGTGTCTGCGGAAGAGTCTTCAGGGAGGGAACGAGATCGATCTGCAGAGTTCACAGTGTGAAAACTCAGGAAAAGAGATCAGTGATCAGATCACAACTGATCACCTACAGTGCAAACCCAAAGACTTAACTGACACTGAGAACATGTAAAATCTGGGTGGTCCCACTAGTTATGTACAGTTCACTAAAATATACCTCTTCATGCACAGTCGTGCAAAATAAAATGAGCCAACTGAGTACATTAATCTTTAAAGTACCAGAGGAGGCAATAGGAAATGCCCCTTTATTTAGCATGAACTATTTGCATGGTGCTGGGTGACATGTGATTCATCTCATCTGGTTCCATTTTATAGATGAGGAATATGTGGCTCAAAGAGTTTGATAATTAACATCTCAGGATTTCAGCTTAGGGGTCTACAAAAAAAAATTAAAAGCCGATGCTTTTTCCTTTCAACTTGTATTATAATGTAATATTTTGGAGCTGATAACTGGGCTATTATTCAATACTCTGATATTTTGGCATTTTGAATTTTCTGTCAGTGTAACATTGGTTATAAACTGGTTTAGTCTCAGAGAGCTATAATAAAAAAGTACCACTTGCTTAACTAGCTGATACTAGATATTTTACAATTAGAGATTCATGCTTTTTTTTTTTAGTTTAATGTTTTGTCTTCTTTTAAAATGCAATTTTCTCTAAAATATATTTGAAGATTTCTGAAAAATTTACACCGTTAAAATACATGATTACTGCCTGGCGAGTGCGAGGTCTTGAGTTTGATTTCTGGTACCAAAAGAAAACACACACACACGAATAAATAAGATAGTTTCCAGAGCACAGGCTTGGACTGAGTGGGACACAGAGAACACGAAATCGCTGTTGAAGGAGAAGGATATTTGAGGTGGAATAGACTGCGGGTGGGAAACACTGGGGGCCGCTCCAACAACCCTCCCCGTGCGGTCCTGCTGCCCGTGATTAGGTTTTCAGGTTAAATGTGCTATTCCCATTTCTTTAGCATCCGTTTGAGTATACACTATGATAGGCACATTAAAGGAGCATAACATAAGGCTACGAATCTAACTTTAGAAATAAAACTAATATCAATATATGAGATTCAACATCTCCAATAACAATAATAGCAACTGTGCTGTTTTATACCATGTGTAATTCTCCTCCTCCTCTGCTCCTTTCTTGTAGTACAGGGGATTAAACCCAGGGCCTCACACATGCTAGGCAACACTCTGCCATTGAGTTGCATGCTCAATCCCTTTTTTAAATTTTGAGGCAAAGTCTTGCTAAGTTTTCGGAGGAGTCCTCGAAGCTGCAATCCTCCTGCCTCAGCCTCCTAAATGGCTAGGATTACAGGCATGTGCCACTCTGCCTGGTTGTACTTCTCATTCCTAAAAGCAGTATTGGTGGTGGTGGCCGGCTTTGTGTGGAGTTTTAAAAAACATATCTCATGAATTCCTGTCGATTAAATACATGTCTAATTGCATACAGAAGGCAGTAGGAGGGGGAACTACACTTTCATTGTACTTAGGTATTTGTTTTTATCATTAACTGTAGTACATAGATATTTCAGTTCATTGCATTTGTCTGGTTTTCTGTCTAGGGCTTCTTGACCCAGTATAGAGTGCACAGTAGGAAACAATAAGTATTCAAGCAATTGAATTAAGTAGAAAGGAACAAAAACAAGTAAACAAAGTTGTCGTAAGTCTTCCCTCAACTTGTCATTATTTAAATGGCTCCATTTTGCTTTCTGCTATTTATTAATGGAAAGATCCTGTTAAAATCTATTCACTCTTTTCCCCAAAGGCTCTGAACACCCATGCCTCTCACTGCATGCAGGATGCTACTGTAACAAGTGTCCAGATTCTGTGCTAGCATCCCTTTCTTCTCACTGAATTGATTCATTCTTCAGGCCCCGAACTGAGTCCCAGCTGGCTCACAAGGCTCCCCTTGGCCATGTCAGTCTCCCCTTCTCTACTGCCTGGTACCCTGGGAGGGTAAAACACGAAAACTGGAAAATAGCACACAAACACAAGACAGTCTCCTATTTTCTTCTCAGGATATTGCAATTCTCCTAGACTTTCAGACCAGGAATTCTAAGCATTACAGGTCTTTCCATTTATGTCACCTCTTCTCCAACTCTCTTCTTCCCTTTCACCTTTTCTTACCCTTCACTTCTTACCTTGGATATACACTGTCATGCCCAGCTGTCAGGTGCTGTAACACCTAGTGCTCTGCATAGTTTCTAATCCAATTCCAGTAGCATGGTTACTTAAGCATTCAATAACAGCAGTAGCAGCAACAATAACAAACCCGGTTCTAATGTGTTGCCATTTATACAAGACACTTCAAATGCCCAACTCTTTGCCTTTTGATTTTGTAAAATGACTCCCTTTGGGGCTTCTGCACCCAACACATATCCTTACCCAGTTCTTGCCATTCATTGACTTCAACTCAACAGGTTGGTTAGAGAAAAACAGAGCCCGAAAGTGGCAGAGACACGTAGGAAAGGATGGCTGGAAATTGTGTGAAAGCGGAAATCATTTTTACGTCAAACCTGGATGTCTGGCATCCCTAACAGTTAGCACAGTTCTTGATACACTTTAGTGCTTAAAAATTCTGAGAGCTACTAACAAGTTCCATCTCAACAGAGGAGAGTTTATGAAGGCTGACGAGAACACACTTCCAAATGAACCTAAAGAGATGCAAGGGACAGAGCAGAAGAGTCAGGAAGGACAGACCCAGGGAAAGCCGTGCTCGTACGTGGAAGGGGTCGGTTAAAGGGCTTTGGCGGAGGGCAGAGTCCTGTCTCGTAGACAGCAGGGTGCAGGGGGCACAGAGCAGGAGGGCAACAGTGCCAAGGGAGAGCTCCGTGCTGCGTGGAGAAGCTGGCACCGGAAAGAGGTGGCACAGGGCTGGTCGCAGATGAAAGGCTCCAGCGTACACTGTAAGTTCGCATCCCGAGGAGAAGGTGGGAGGACAAAAAGGAGCAAACGGGAGACTAAGAAAGGATGTCAGGAAGTAACTGAAGAGAAACATGAGCAGGGAGGGCAGGCCCGCCCAGACACACCAAGACAGCAGGGGCGCTAGGAGGGCAGGGGCAGAGGGCTGCAGGCCCTGAGGACCAGAGATTCTGACAGGTCCGGCCAGAACGCCCCCCGGGGCGAGGGGAGTGGGATTTCACCCTGAACAGTGGGCCGTGATCCCACCAATGTGCGCCGCGCTCTGGCTGAAATCCCACTGCCGGGCAGGTGGGCAAGCCTGTGGTTTCCTTCACTGATGTGAGGCTTTCCCGAACGGATCTAATAGTAATTATTTACGGAGACAGAGTGCTGTCATGGAGCCCGACGCCCCACTGTAAACAATCTTGCACTGTATTCTTTTTCTGATTTTTAAAATTGATACATCATAATTGTGCGTATTTATGAGACAGATACCAGGTGATAAGTCAAAATATACGTGCAGTGGACAATGATCAAATTAGGATGATTAGTATTTCCATCTCCTTAAATAGTTGTCATTTCTTTGGGTTAGGAACCTCTGAAATCTTCTCTCTAGTTCTGTACAAAATATACAGTAAATTATCATAAACCAGTCACCCAGCCGTACCGTCAAACACTAGAACTTTATTCCTCTTGTCTGGCTGTATTTTGGTGTCTGCTATCCCTCCATCTCTCTCCTCCCTATCTTCTTTAGTGACCACTATTCCGCTTTGGAAATCTTCTTTAGTGACCACTATTCCTCTAGGAAATCTACATTTTTAGCCTCCATTTATATTTCCTGGGTCTGAATTATTTCACTTAACATAATGTCCTCCAATTCCATCTATTTTGCAACAAACAACAGGACGCCAAGCTTTTTATGGCTACATAATATTCCATTGCATATAAACCACATTTTCTTTATCTCCTTATCTACTGAGGGACTCCTTGGCTGATCGCATGTGTGGGCTGTTGGGCATGGTGCCGCGATGAAATGGACACGCGGGGATCTCTGTGATGTAATTCATTCATTCTCCTTGGTTATACACCCAGTTGTGGGAGGACTGGATCCTAAGGTAGTTCTACTTTCAGTTCTTTGAGGAACTTCTCTAGTGTTATTTCTCCTGACAATCGTAAGAACTTGAGACTATCAGCTCAGTCATTCTTGGCATGTTGCTGGGAAGGTATTCTTGTGGGAAATAAACTTGAGCTCCTGTGAAGTTAAGCAGTGAAGCCAAGTTTACAAAGCTAGGCAGTGATAAAGCCGGGTTTGGAATACAGATTTCTAGGTATGAAGATGTGCATTAAAAACATTGAGGAAAACAACAGGGCAATTAGCAAAGAAGTCGTGCTGAACAAGAGCTTCTTACCGATCGTGTGATTAAACAAATACATTGCTGGTCATGTTTAAAATAAAGGCGCCCTTCTGTGGTACATTTATTTGGGGTATATTTTCTGGCAGTGGTGATAAATTTATACAAGTTGACAGATTTCCAAACAAGTATTCTGGAGGAAACTGATTCTGATAAAACATGCATTTGGTTCCAGTGCTTTAGGAGGCTGAGGCAGGAAGATCACAGGTGTTAGCCCCTCCTGGGAAATTTAGTGACTTCTAGAGACCTTGTCTCAAATAAACAAATAAATGAACAAATGAATAAAAAGAGATTGAGGATGTTGCTCAGCATAAAGGCACTGGGTTCAACCCCCGGTACTACAAAACAAAAACAAAACCAAACCCAAATACACTCTTTTCGTGGAAAATTGCTAATGTTAAGGGTTTTTTTTTGTTTTGTTTTTTGTTTCTTCTAATTTAGAATGACTTTATCCTCATTACTGCTAACTCCAAACTAATTAAATTAGCTGCTCACCAATATGATGCAGAAAAGCTCAAACCCAAGACTTACAAAACTGAAATAAATGGCTCGAACAGTTGCTTTGCCCTTTGCTTTTCTTGCAGATTAGTATCTATGGCAGAGGTAGAATCTTTGGGGTTTTGTCCTTTAGGGACCCAACTTCAGCTTCTTCAGCCACAAAGGAGCCTCCCCACTCACAGGCCATTCTGGACCCTCTGCATATCTAACAAAGGACAGAGATACGAAGCCACGGGTCCCGCTTCTGTTTAGAGCTTAACAGGATGAATGGAGGCGATCTCAAAGAACTCTTTCATTAACAGCTAAACCTTTTTCCTTTCAGAAAAAGAAGCATCTTACTGTTGTTTCCCCATCTCTTCTGTTTCTGCCCACATCCCCTTCTTCCTCTGCCTCCTCTCGTCTTTCCTTCTTCCTTTTCCTCCCTCTGTTCTCCTTACTCTTTCTTTCTCACCTCTTTCTTTCCATGTAGCTCCCTGGTCTCCATTCCTTGGCATAGACACAGAATAGAACTGAGCATCTTAATAGAACATACTAATTGTTTATTAAAGCAAGTGAGTACATTCCTTCTATTTGAATTAGAAATGCAACTAAAACAATTTATATGTCTCACAATAAAAACTGTAACTTATAATAACTATCAAAGTACACAGGAAAAGTGATTGAAAATAAGTATGCTAAATTACATTAGTAATTTGTTCTGGTTATTCTCTTCACTTTTTCTACCAGTGATTCCCAAATATTATTTGACGTGCTTACAGTAGTTTGACGAGGAGCATACATGCATCTATTTACCCATGTATTACAAATCATGTTGCCTTTAACGTACATGTCTTTCCTTTTTGTGTTTTAATTATACTATGACTGGACAAGAAAGGTTCCTCCAAACACGTTCCTGCTGACACTGACGGGACCTCCTCGCTCTTCCTCCACACCCCTCACAGCGCCCATGGCTCGGGAAATCACCCCGACCGTAGCTGTACTCTTTCTCCTCCTGTTCTTTTTTTCTGTCTGTGAATAATACTGATATGCCACTAATAAACCCTTTCTGTAAAAGGAATAATATGGCCTTTTCTGCTTATGCTCATCTCTCTGGTGATCACGTCTGGCCACTGGCTGATCCCCACTGATTGACGTGTCCTGCGTAAACCTTTGGTCTGAGTTCCTGTCATCTCTCACCACAGCATTGCAGTCGCCTCCGGAGCAAGTAATGCTGAGGCCACAGAGTCCCCTCACTTCCATCTTCTGGAAGCAAGGGTTACTGTCCTTTGTCTGCTGTTTGGAAGGGGTACACCTGCCCTTGAACTGGTTTGAGATCTTCGCTGTCCTGGGCCCTTGGGGGAAGGGCCATTCCAGTTCTCTTGCAAAAATCAGAAGCACTGGGTCACATTTCCAATATATGACTAATAAATAGGCCCAAATGTGTGGGAGCTCTTCTGTTTGCAAGGCCCAAATATAAGCAATTCACATATGATATCAAAATTAATTTTAAACATAATCCAATGATATAGGCATTATTATTATTATTTTACAAATCAGGAAATAGAGACTCAGAAGTATTAGATAATTTTGAATAGACCTGATGTCTGAATAACTGTTTAAAAAGCCAGTGTTTTTCACAATAACTTAGCGGTCCTCCTAGGTAATGAAAGTGTGATGGGAGCATGTTAAAAGTACTGTGTTATAACACATGAATACTCAAATGCACCACTCGGAAAACACTGAGGCAAATATTTCGTACTGAATTTGTGGGTAGGTTCATCATCTCTTACAAAAGACTTTGGAGAAAAATTCTTTCCAGACATTTTAACAATTTCCTATCAAACATGTTTAACTTCTAAACAGACATTCTGAAATGGCAGTACCTAGATAAATGCTGTCAGTGTCTTACACACATGCACTTCTTTTCTTGCTCAACGTGGGAGGAAACAAGAAAATGCGCTCTACTTTGTAGTTAACAGGAGAAAATTCTCAGTTGAGATTTGCTTCTCAGATTTTCACTTCAGGGTTCAAAACACGTCAGAAACTGCTCTAGAATACTCTGACAGAGCTTCCCCCTAACATCAGAAACCGAGAACAGACTCAGCGAGCCGTCCCACGCTTCAGTGTGACTGCTGAGTCTTGCCTGTCTAACTACCCTCGAGACACGCTAAGTCTAGACCCTGTTAAAGAATTCTATCTTTTGTTCAACACATTTCATTGAAACTTTTCAGTTCTTATTCCAAACAGGATGGTTTTTGAGCTAATTCTTCGGAACTTCATTTTTATCTCATTTCCCGCTGAGACATGAGTGATATCACCAAGTCCTACCATGTGTGTGTTCAATCATCGCATTAGAGCCCTCTGTGAGCAAAGTAAGAGGTAGGGAGTTCTGTTTAGAGTGGAAAGAAACAATGGGAAGGGACAGCAGCTTAGTGTCTCCTTTAACAGGTCCTTTCCACCAATTAAAATTGCTTGAAGGAGTTAAGAAAGGTTAATGTAATATGCACTGTTAAGAAGTAACGTTTCTCAAATATTGTATTTCCATTCATTCAATGAACATAGCACTTCAACCACAAGCAAGGATTTGGTTAGATATATAAGAATATAAAAATGAAAAAATAAAGAATTGTGCTTTTCTATTTTTTGCCCATTCCTCCTCAAGAAGTGAATGCCGTAAAAGAGCAGATAACATAATCACACAAGTAAGTACAAAATAGCCCAATCCACTTTAACTTTTAAAGAACAATATTCTCATAGTATAGAGAAGGAAACTCAGGACTTGAAAAGTTAATTACCTTACCCTAAGATTGAAAAACGAGAGAGTGAACAGACCTAGATTTAAAACCATGTCTCACAGTGAGTGCCTTCTCACTACCACCCCGTGTGGCCAACATTGGAAGACACACAGAGGAAGGGAGGACTTCCAGTTTCCTTTCATGGGTGGGGGAGAACGCTTAAAAACTTTGAAACAGTGGGTTTTTTTTCTGTAGGAAAGGAGAGGCAGTTTATTGGATGGAGTGGAAATGGGAAACAGTAGGATAGGATAGAGTTCAGTTAAATCATAATGCTCCAAATGTGGCCACAACGGTATCTACAATAGAAATGGGGTGGGGGAGAGCTGCATGTAACTACATAGACAGAATCTATGGGAGGTGGTAATTAGACATGGGAGAGCAGAACTAAGAATTCTTTAAAAAACATTTAAATTTCAAAGCTGTATGGTTTGGAAAATAGCGATGCCATTAACTAAAATAGGAAAACTGAGATGACTAAACTCTTCAGTAAAATATAACTACCTGAGCTGTTTTTTCTTAAAAATATGTAAGAATAATTTTGATGAGTGACATTATCAAATTTCTCAAAGAACAGAAGCTTTTTCACTTCTGTTTCTCAAGAGGAAACCTGGAGGATGATCCTATGAAATGAGGTCAGCCATCTTACTGTGCAATCTTTGAAGTGGTCCCAACGTACCAATAGCAGTAGGTTTCCAAATCTATTAATTCAGTACTCAGAGAATAGATGGTAAGTCTTGAAGGTTTTTACTATAATATTTTAAAATTAAGAGAGTTATGAATGCATTATGTTAAAGAAACATGGGAGTTTTTATAGTCCTTAAAAGATGTATTTTTGGAAATGGTTCATAATACTGCAGTATAAAAACGTAACAAAATAATTTTAGTGTTAATGTTGGAGTCAAGTATTTCAAACTTTGCTGATGTTATTTACCTCTGGCGAGATGGTACTTTCTTGAGTGACACTGTTCTTCCATAAAGCACAATACTCACTTCATAACGAGAGTGGGGTTGAGGAGACCAAATAAGATAAACTGTGTAAAGATAGATGCTAAGGTACGGAAGGCTTCAGTTTGATAAGATGGATGAGTCAAGGTATTTGTATTTACCAACTAAACTACTGATGCTCTGGGCAAAAAAAGAACAACAAAAAAGCAGAACATTTAAATAGCCATAATCCACAAATAAACTCTTATTTGGCTTTGAGTAATCTTTAAAGGTCATTTAAACTCATAAACATGCACTTCCAGCATAGTAAACTTGTGTTTCTAATTAATTATCATTTAAAAGTTTCAGTTTTATTTGGATTATTTTCCATCCAAGATTTTCCTGTTCCCTCTTTCCCAATTTAAGATTGAACACACTTCATGCATTTTAAGATAATACTCACTAGAAGAAACTCTTTAAGAACAGAATGACTAAAAATTGCTTTTTACCCTTGCCAAGTTCTTGTCTTTATAGAAATCAGAGTGAACTTTATGTTCTCATATTTTCTGACTTTCATACAAATGAAAATGTAATACACGAGAAAACAAAATTCAAAACCAACTTTGTGATAATGTTTCATAAAAGCGATGGGATTAGTTACAGTTGTGGATACTTTTGAAGTTCCCAAAATCTTGTCTCTTAGAAACTTATTCTATAAATTCATTTTATAGAAAAAAGTAAGCCAAGCCTTGTAGATAAATTCAAAGTACTTTTTCTCTGCACAAGTATTTTGTCTATTTTTCCAGGTTGCCCACGATCTACTGTTTAATTACAGTTCTTTATTAGGCAATTTAATAAATAATGCCACTGGGTGTAAAAAATTGAATGGCTATAATGATCAGTGAGACAATTCCTTTGATTGTCCTTTGTATCTTTCAAAAGGACACCATTGTCATGTACTTAATACCTCACCATCTCTCTTCCTTCTTTGGTGAGATGAATACAAACGCTACAGAATATCTAATGAGCTCCCTGGACACTTTCAAAATGCTCCACAATTTTGTCCAAGAGACAGAGCATGTGTGCGTGCGTGCGTGCGTGGGTGCGTGCGTGCGTGGGTGCGTGCATGCATGCGTATCTGTTTCTTCTACAGCCCTGCATTTGCTGTGCAGCTGTACACCGTTTTAGGTAAAAGAGAACTTTGTACAGGCTTGGCCCCTGTCAGCCGTGGACAGCCCCACCACTTGATGCCTACAGCAAATTTAAAAACTCTCTTAGAATCAGAACACTGTACCTAGCGAAGATAGTGTGTTTTCTGACTCTCTGAGTCCATGCACTGCACTTTCTTTAGTGCTATTTTCGCTGAGGTGGAAGGAGGAAAAGTGGTAAGATAAATAGAACCTGCGTTCAGCGTTGTGCTCAGTGCTTTTCCTTTCCCACCTGATGAAGGACTTAGTTTTCTTCTATCTTTATCTGAATTAATATACTGAAGTCATCTGGTTTTTTTTTT
This sequence comes from Cuniculus paca, assembly GCA_004365215.1. Lineage (NCBI taxonomy): Eukaryota > Metazoa > Chordata > Mammalia > Rodentia > Cuniculidae > Cuniculus > Cuniculus paca. Next base: position 8,445 of record RJWT010015982.1, on the reverse strand, counting down.
TTTTTTGCTTCTATCTTGAAAATTCTTCTTTTTTGCAAATTCACAGAGTTTGTGGGGAGAATTATCACTTTTACTTGCGCAGCACCACACATCATTATGTTATGATCTTTAAAAATGATCTCATTTAGTTTTAAGGGCCATGGCCCAGCAATAGCTCATGACATGAGCTGCACCTAAGACTTGCAGCTGGTAATGTGCTGGAGCTCATCCTGGCTTCTGAGAGCCGACAGTGTGCACTTCTTTCCAACCCCCAAGTCATCTCTTCCCAACTCTATGTTGTTAACTCAATATGGGCATGAAACTGACCATGGAAAAAGTACTTGCACCTTGAAAACTGCCAAAATTAGCAAATAATACAAATAAGATTCTTGTCTTCAGAAGATGGCAATATTAAATACTAGCCTACCCAATGCTTGTAAATTAAATTTCTGTTCTGTTTTGTTTTGGCGTTGGGTATCGAACCCAGGGCCTGTGTATGCTAAATAAGCACTCGAAAACTAAGCCACATTCCCAGCCCATAAGTGAAATTTCCACCCTTGTACCTTAACACCATATGGTATGACTGCCTTGCCTATCTTTACCTAGAATGGGTTTCATGTTTTTCTTAGTACCATGGCATTCCGTGCAAAGAAAGTAAGGGCAGAGCATCAAGTATCACAGAAGAGGCAAGCCCTGGACTGGAAAGAGAAAAGTGATTCCGTTTCTTTTTGTTACCTGCAGAAGGTAGTTCTGAAGCCTTAAGAAAAAGGGCCCCCAAGCTCAGTACCTGTTATGGTTTGTCTCTATATTCCCTCCCAAAGCCTCATGCACTTTTAGATGGGGCTTTTTCAGAGGTGTCTGAATATAGTTTGTGATTGATTCTCGGTTCAATGCTGGGATTATGGGTGTGAGTGCTACACCTGCCATAGGGCAGGTCGCCTGCATACCATACGAGGGACAGGAAGAGGCTTGTCCTTTGCCCTTCCTCATTGCTTTGCTGTCTTCAGCTGTCACCAACTAGTGTCCCTCTGCCATGTGCCCTGCCTTGGAGCTAGCCTGTTATGGACTGAAAACTGCACAACAGTGAGCTAAGTAAACCTTTCCCTCTTTAACTGTGGGTGTTGAGTATTTTGTCTCAGCCATGAAAGAAGAATAACTAACATGGAATTTGGTACTGAGAGTGGGGTCATTGCTGTGACTGTTCCTGTCATGTGGTTCTGGAGCCTTGGAAATGGCTTGTGGGAAGAGTTTGGAAAAGTCAGAAATACCAGCTGACAAAGTAGAGCTGCAACACGTTAGGTAGTTCTGTGTGGGAGATTCGAGTCAGAGCTCAGAAGACTAGAAGGCTGATAGAAATTCTTCCATAAATACTAGGCTTGGAAGGTTTCTGTTGGGAAGAATGATTATATTGGTGTTATGGCTTGGCAGAAAGTTTGCCTGCATTTTGCTCATGTCCAGAGACTTTGCCTGAGACTGAGATTAAGGGTGGTGGGCTAATTAATCTGACGAGAAATTTCAAGGCAGACAAATGTTGAGGAAGTGGCAAGGATTCTGTGGGGGCTTTTAGCCAGATTTATATTGAGGATCAAGAGCAAAAAGTCCAGCAGAATGATTTAAAACATTGTGAGTTTGCCAGAAAGGAAGCGCCAGTAAAGATGTTCCCTGCACAGATAGAGCAGAAGAGATCTTGATTGCTGAGAAGGAACAGGAGAATAGAAAAGATGGCATCACAAGAAGGAGCAGGACTCCACCCTTTGCAGTCTCAAAACTGCAAAAGTGAAAGACTTTGCTTTGAGAAGAAAGCCCAAGAGCACCATGTTCCAGAATGGCAGTGGCCTAAAGAACCAGTTCCTCAGAACTGTAGGGGTGGAGCGCTCAGTGATCCAGGCACTCCACCCCTACAGCTAAGAGAGAGGGAAGACTGACTACCACTCCAGCTGGCAACAGACCTTGGCATCACCCACCTGGTGCTGATTTTAGGTGTATACAGAATACAAGAATTGTGGGGTCAGGCTTCCACCCAGATTTCAGAAGGCTGGGGAGGCCAGGCAGTATGCCTGAGGGGGCAGTGTGAGAAGCTATAAGTGCGAAGCCAGAGGTGCAGTGGAGACCCTGGAAGTTTAGAGAAGCTAGGAACATGGATCGTCTGAGGAAAACTGTAAGGAGGGAGCAGAGCAGGCCCAGGAGAGGAGCTATGGGAGCTACAACTACTGGTAGTGCTGTGGGGGTGAAGTCACCCAAGCCTTTTAGAGTTCACATCTTGCCCCAGATTGCCTTGGGTGCTCCACACGAAACTACAGGACGTACTATTTGCCCTGCTAGATTTTGGACTTGCTTTGGTCTGATTCCTTTGTATTCTAGTTTGTAACTTTTGGAATAGAAATGTCTATCTTGTGCCATTGAATGCTGGAAGTGTTTTAACTTTCATTTGTGCAGGTGCTCATAGCTAAGAGTTTGCCTTAGATCTCAGAGGAGACTTGGGACTTGGACTTTTCAGCAATGCCGAAACTCCTAGGACTTGGGCAACTCTTGGAGATGGACTGAATGCCTTTTGTATAAAGGAATGTATATGAGTCTTTGGGGGACCAGGGGCAGAATGCTATGGCTTGTGTCTAGATGTACCCCTAGAGCCTCATGCAGTCATGGGGGCAGGCTTCCAGAGTTTGTGATTGATTCATGGTCCAATACTGGGATTAAAGGTGTGAGTGCTACACTTGCCTTAGGGAGAGTAGCCTGCATACAATATAAGGACTGGAAAGAGCCTTGTCTCTCTCTCTCTCCTCCTCCTCTCTTGTTGCTTTGCTACTTTCTGTCTGCCATGGCTTTACTCCTTTGCCAAGTCACCCTGCCTTGGAGCCAACCAATTATGGACGGGAAACTCTACAAACTGTGAGCTAAACAAATGTTTCCACCTTTAACCTTGGATGTCAGGCATTTTTTTCTCAGCATGAGAGAAAAGTAACTAATACAGTGCCTCTAGAAATAAACTACATATTACATAATCTGATCCAAACACAGATAAAATATATTGCAACACACTTACAGTGATGCTTACAGAAGGTGGAATTTGATGTTAGTGGAATTAAATATAATTTACCTCAGTGTTTCAGGTAAATATTGGATGTCCACATATCTCCAACTCCAGGCAAAATCTGGAATGAATGTAATCAAACTAGCTCAAATTGTAAGTCTGTGGTACCAGGATTCCTTTTTTTAACTTATATTTTGACATTTTTTTCTAGTTCAGACCATCAGTACTAAATATTTGAGGTGGGAGTATCAGTGAATTTGAAAAATGTTCTAGCAGCAGCCAAGTCATAAAACAAATATTTTAACCCACACACACTGTATTCATTATGATCTGAAAAAATAGAACTCTTGATACCAGTCATGTATATAGTGATTAAACAATCTGGACCCCTCTGGCACTTGTCAAAGCCATGTAGTTTCTCTTTTGGTCTTGAGATGTTCTGTCCGGAGTGCAGATGTATCAGACACCGAAGCTGTGGGGTCTTTGTGTGTTTGGCAGATATCAAAGAAGACATTTTTGTGTTTTGTTTTTCAGAATTTGTTTAGTTTGATTTTAGTTTATCTCTTTTGTAGGAATACTGACCAAACCAAATTCTACTGTGTCAAAATCCAGTGTTAATATCTGGTAATCCATGAAGACCACGGCGGGGCGGGACATGTCCAGTAAGGCCAACCCTTCCCTGGGGACAATGGCTCATTCTTCCATTCTTCTCAGCCCATCTTTCCCCCTGATTCAAACATTGCCCATTTGATAAAGATTTCTTCAAGGCCGTCCTATCTTCAAAAGGACACAGGCCTTTTTTTCTTCCTTACTACTTTGCCAGTTAGAATCTTCCTTGTCTTTTGGGAAAAATGTAGGTGTCTTATTCCAAAAAATGATTTCTTCAAGATAGAGAGTTTACAACTTATTATTGTGTTTCTGATGTACTGCACAATGGATTCGCATATGATGTCAAACATCTGGTAGGTACATAGTAACTTTGATTTATTTTACATAGATTTGAAAATTATTAAATAGACATGCTCCTTGATCATTATCAAAGCTATAAAGAGAGCACTAGTTTATTTAACATCATATCTATTATCTCAGTTTTCAGCTGAGGGACTGTATATTTTTGCTGGCAATTTACCACACTTATTGGCAGTAATAATTCTATCTCTGGGAAAGAACCATGCACTTCTGTTTAGTATAGGCATGAGACCAATTCCTGCAGAGCTGACCAGAATAATTTGTGTGCTGTTTTCAGATCATGTTGGTACAGTGTTTATACCTAGGGCATCAAAAAAGTAATAAATGATCTTATTTATTGAGGAAAATTTTGGTAACTGATTAAAATACTAAAGACATGTCACAGAAAATTTCAGTTGATTTTTCTTATCCTATTATATGGATCCAGTTTTAATGAAATAGTTGATAGCTCACTGTGCAGAATTACTGCGCTCTCTGATTTATATAACAAGTAGAGCTTTGAAAGATTATTGCTTTTCTCTGTAACTTTTACACATATGGATACACTGAGAAGGATCACATTATTTAAAATATATTCTGAAAAATCCTATCCAAAAAGGGGAATTTTGCAAAATGCATAGTAAGTTCCTGGTATATCCATTTACTAAGATCAGGTGTTCTCAGATAGTTTCTTTTTTCTCCTTTAAAAAGAATTTCTTTTATCAGTACATGTTTGCAGTACATGTTTACATTGTGTAGAGTGGGATCACGTATACAACACATCTTAATTCCTTTTCTCATCCTCTTTCCCTCCCCTCCCTCCCATTACCCTCTATCTCTTGACCCTTTTCCCATTTGACAAAGATCTGTCTCCCTACTTCTTATTATCTTTTATTTTCTCTTTCTAATTTGGGTTTCTCATATGAGAGAAGCTTTGTGATACGTACGCTCATGTGCCTGATTTATTTCATTTGACATTATGGTCTCAAGGTGCATGCATTTGCCTGCACATGACTGCAGTGTATCTTCCTTTAGGGCAGAGCAGAGCTCCCCGTATGTGAAGACCACCTGGGGCTGCCCTGCGACCTTCTTTCCTCACACTGGCTAGAGAACCAGCCTTCACCCAGAAATACAGTTAGCTAAGACTCACAATTCTCTTTTCAACATACAGACAAACTGTGTTTTGACGTATTGTGCAAGACCCACGTCCGGTGCCACACAACTGGGTGACATAGGGTGGGAAGTGAAAGCTTCGTGGTGGTGACCCACCCAGCAGGAGAAAGCAAACTTCCTTGGCTCAGCAACTCCATAACAGCTCACCCTTCCTCCTCTCTCTCTGACTCTGTTCCTTTATTAAACTCAAATACTGCTTTAAAGATTGAAGAAAACGAGACATCAGAATATGAACGTAGCCTCAACTAACAAAGACTTTGCATGTACAAAGGGGATGACTGAGTTATAGAAGATTGTGGCAAATGATAAATTTGACTTTGCATTCATAAGTAAGAGCGTTTTACTCTCTAGGTCCCAATTTGGCAATAGGTGCATTCAATTTTGGCGTGTTGGAAGCGTGCAATGGGAGACAGCTTTATAAAATTCTCCACTGACGATTCAAAGCAGGACATAGGGTTCGTATTAACCTAGTTGAGGAAATGAGTAAACATGCCAATCCTGATTCCACTTTCCTTGCAGCAGGCCTTCCTCTGCTCTGGCCCACGTCGGTTCTCTCATCCTTTCCCTGGTTTTGCCTCTTACCAGTCCTTCTGCTACACTGCTGCTGGACACAGCTTTATAAACCCTGCTAGCTGCGTGTTTTTGGTTCTTCACGATCTAGCCCGTTTGTGTGTCCCATTTATTCTCCTGGCAGCCCACTCTGTCTGTGCTCTAAGCAAGCACAGAAAACTGCCTTCCAGTGCCACACTGCTGGTGTTGTGTACCCTGCCACACTTTTTTATTTGCCTGATTTTTCCTTTTTCACTATATACTACTACAAAACACAACATGGGCTAGATGTTGAAGAAAGGCAAGGTGGTTTCTACAAGGGGAAGCTTACACTTACTTACTAAAAGATCTCTGAGGGCATACACAGAGAGACATCATTTTTTCGGATCTTTAAAGTGATAATAATGTGTTTCAAGAAGCAAGGTTATTTAACCACCACCACCACAAGAGAGTCACCATTATGATATTTGGGCAAAGCTAATCATTTTTATTAGGAAGGGTGAATATTTTTGAAAAGCTGGCTTTGAATAGATTGTGAATTTTTTGTCTACTTCCCAAAACTTATTGTTTAGAGACTAATTTAATTAGTATCATTGGCTAGTTATTGTGATAAGGCTCATGAAGGACGTGTTCAGCAGGGGATGGCTTTTCCATGAGGAGTGGGTGGGCATCAAAGTCTTTGAAAAGTGTGTGCTGTTTAAAAAAGTCCTCATGATTCTGACACCTTTCTTTGCCAGATAATATCTGCCCCACACCCTGTTCTCAGCCTATCACACTGAGAAGCACTGAGTTTTTAAAGAAGAAGAAATAAGGAATTAGTTTGAATGGGTATTTTGAATGAAAATCTGTAACAGCAAGATTCCTCAAGAGCCAGCAAAAATGATTCAATTTAGCCAACATTTTTAGAAACAATCTAAAAGTGAGAGAAATGGAATACTGAAAATTCCAAGTTCACAGATTATGCCAGTATCTTTAAGTTAGTGAACTAAACTAGTGATGATAAAATGTTGAAGGACAAAACATTTGTATGCAGGTAGACAGAAAACAGGCAAATGAATTTCAATGCAATGAATTTGGCAATGAAATGAAAATTATATGCAATAATTGAATATTATCTTGCTCATCATAAAAAACCCCACTAAGAAATCGCTTGGGATGTTTTTCTGAAGATATCTTAATGTAAAGTTGTCACTGAAAGATCAGTAATGTAATGGGCACCATCAAAGTGTTAAGACACAAAACAGAACATACAGTACTTCTGGGTAAACAACGTGACATAGCCATATCTAGAGTACAGATGTCACCCTTCTTGTTTAGGGTTAATGGAGATTACATATGACAATGGAGGCATTCCGAAGTTAGAATAAATGAATGGGTGACATAAGACATATAGCACATGACACAGGCTAAAAGGTATTTGGGCTACCATCTAGAGTGAGAAATATTTATTAAGGTGAACATTAAGCTGGGCTATGTTCATTGTAAAATTATAATAATATGGATAAAAAGAACAATCTTCGTTAACTCATGGATTAGAAGGAATATGTACTTCCTAATGCCTTTATGTGCTACAAGCAAGACAGATAAATAGATGCCCCACATTAGATAACAAACAGATTTGTTACTTGTGCAAGAGTTGTATAGTAAGCTGTGTGTGGTGGTGCATGCCGGTAATCCCAGCACCCAGGAGCCGGAGGAGGCCAGCCTAGGCTACAAAGTGAGTTCAAGGCCGACCCGAACTGTATAGTGAAACTCCATCTCAAAAAAGACAAAAAGACAAAAAAAAAAAAAAAAAAAAAAAAAAAAAAAAAAAAGACAGTTGTATACTGAAAATATAAACAGGTTTAAGAGAGGGTTAGCCGAAATCAAAAACCTATCATTTATGAGTAAACTAGAGATGTTTAGAGTTCATTCAACCTTTTGGAGTTGATATCATGAAATACAATCTGATATGAGCAATTGTTTCAATTAACCAGGGAATTTTATTCTTAACTAATTAGATAAACTCCAAAAATGTAATGAAAATCAGAAGGAAATTTAACAGATACTTCTGGTTAATTAATCTTTTAATGTTAATTTTTCTGACATTTAATATGATTAGGACACTCACTCATCAATTCCTTAATCTTGAAAAGATTAATTACTTTAATTTGTTGATTTATAATCAGATACACTGGTTAGTATGGGGGTTCCGTAGCATTCTATTTCCACATTCAGGAAAGCCTGCCAAGTACAAATCCTTGCACCAAGCACTAGGGATTTGCAGAAGTGTAAGACAGTCCAACCACGAGGCAATGTTTGGGAGGTCCTGAAGCAGAGATTCCATATCACTGTGAGGACTGGCGGGCAGAGCCAGCAAAGTGCCTGGCATTTTTCATGGGAGAGGAAGATAATGAGTAAATCTGTATGTTTGAAAACAAAGGAAAAGGTAGGTTATGAAGAAACAGTGAGAGAAAATTTAAAAAGTGGGCTATAGTCAGATTCTGAAGAGTTGTGAAGTCTTAAGTAAACACGTTCTGCTTTGCTTTTTTAGTAGTGTAAGCCTAGGAAACTTCTGGAACATAACAGTACTCTTTATAGCATGTCCTTTATGAATAGATAAAGGGTAAATGTGAAGTCTAAGGGGTTGGAGACAGGGTTCTGGTTAACAAACTGTAGCCAGGCATGGTGGTGCACGCCTGTAATCACAGCATGTGGGAGGCTGAGGCAGGAGGATCCGCTGCAGTTCAAGGCCAGCCTGGGTTACAAAGTGAGTTCAAAGCCAG
>RJWT010015981.1:0-20112 GCA_004365215.1 Cuniculus paca | reverse complement strand
ATGTTCCAGATTGTCTACCTTCTGTCTGTCTGTACTGGATCTCTTACAATTTTTGTTGCATAAATTGGGGTAAATGTAAACACATGGATGTAAATTCACTAATTTAAAAAATAGTCTCTCTGAGCCTTCATTTTTCTTCAGTGGAAATGATAGTAATAATAACTTCTGTGCAAGGTTGTCATGCAGATATAATGAGAAACCTCATATAAATGGGTCTTGCACAGTGGCATAAAGTCGGCATTTTTAAATGCCAGACTGTTTTCCTTCTAACTCTTCCCCCCGTGCAAGCTCCATTTGACAGTATGTGTAGATAGGTTTGCTGATTACTTTTGGGCCCCAGAAGAAGGGAAAATAGTCATAAAACTTTCCCAAGTTTTGGGCCTCTCTGCAGGCAGTACTCCCCAAAATTCTGGGAGAAGAGGACCAACCTGAGCGAAAGCCCTGTGACCCCTAGACCAAATGGTCTCATCATTTCTGCCTTTCAGGCTCCCAAAGCAGCCAGCCATTTGTGCTTGCTAGTGATTTTTTTTTCTCTTTCTAGTCACCTTGATTTCCTTCCTTGTTGACTATGGGTGGTGGCGACCTCTATCCTAGAAAGGAATTATTTGGATGCTGAAAAAAGAAAAACATTGAGGCCAGCAGCTTAACTCAGAAAATAGTGTCCAGACAAAACAAGACTGATCCATCTGTGGGGTCCCCCCAGAAGCCACACAGCACATGCTCACCCAGACCTTCGTTAGAATCCTGACGCTGCCACAGGCTTTCTGACCTTGCTCGATGACTCAGGCCCCTGGACTTTGGTTTCTCCTTTTGCAAAATGGAGATGGTAATATCCATAATACCTGTATCATAGGGCTGTTATGAGGATGAGATAAAATTGTATACAAAAATCAATCAGCATTCTACCTTGTACATTGCAGGCCATCATGAATTTTATGTCCAGAGCCATCGCTAGCTGGAATGGACTTTGCTTTCTTAGCTCTGACTTTTCTCGGAATCTCAAGCCAAAGTCTGCCATCAGAAGTCCCTGCCGAGACTCCCATGCTCTTGACCAGGCTCCAAAGGTCCTTGCCATAGTCATCATGAAAAATCCACACAAAGAAGGAACGAGGGCTGGGGATCTAGCTCAGTGGCAAAGCACTTGCCTAGCATTTTGAGGCCCTGGATTTGATCCCCAGTGCTGGAGTGGGGGCTCTGGGGCCAAGAAGAAGAAGAAGAAGAATGAAAGGCAAAGACCCCTTTATCACTGATGGTGGCTCAATACCTGCCAACCATTGTCCCACAGACTCAGAGAGTCTGTTTTTGCTTGAGTCTGTTTTCCTTGGCTTTGGTGTCTCAGGTTTTCAAGCTGCTGTCCTTCCTTTGTCCCTGAGAAATTTAATGGTCCTAAGAAAGGCTCTGAGAGGAGTAAAGAGATGCAGCAGCCACCATGCCTGAAGGTTAGCCATCTGGGAAGCGCCCAAAAAGAGGGGAGGCAGATGCCTCAGCTTAGCTATATGGGCTGTTGTGTCCCCAACCATTCCCCTGCTTGCCTCCCAATTAGAGTTGCAGCTTGGCAGCTATTTCCTCACCCCAGGAAGAAAGGGGCCCTGCGACAGTGTGAACAGCTGGCTGCTTTGGAAACCAGGAAGGCAGAAGCGAGGAGGCCATTCAGGTCTGGGGATCAGAGGGTTTCTCTTAAGGATGGTTCTCTTGTCTCAATATTTAGGGAGGATTGGCTCCTGAGTGGCCTGGTTGATGGGGGGTTTTGTGTGAATTTTTCTCTCTTTTTGGGGGGCTTTCATAATGAAGCAATCAATGAATGAATCAGTCTATAGATACTCCTTGAACAAGAATTAAATATAAAGCATGGTACAAAGGACATGAGAGGCAAAGAGCTAGGAAGGGATAAGACACAAACAAAGGCAATGATTCCTAATTGGACCATATAGTTGATGAGAGTGTTGAGATTCATGCAGCTGGAGAGGATGGGGTTCTAAGCAGGGTTTAGTCCAGTCAAGTAAAGCTGACAGAAGGACCAGGATTTTATCTGAGTCATAGAAATGTATTGGTCAGGGAGAGGTAGAGGTGAAAGAGAAGGAACTAGGCAGGGGACGGTCTGAGCAAACATGCAGCCAGGAAATACTTACACAAGTATTGTACACCCGACTGCTAGACATTGGGTACCCCTGTAATCTTCATGTTCACTGTAAAGTAAGACTAATATTGCATCCATTTTACAGATTAGCAGACTGAGACTACAGACCTCCAACCAGCTCTTTAGTTGCTTGATAGGAGAACCCTGTTTTACTTTTTTTTTGTTCGTTTTCCTAATCTTTGTGTCCTGAATACAGAGATCCAGAATAGACTCTGATAAATAGTCCATAATATTGAAGGACATATAGCTGAGCCAAGCCAAGATTCTCCAAGGGTTGTGTTGCTTTTCCATGTAATGGAGTGAGTATAACCTGTTTGTAACAGAGAAATGAAGGGTAAACATCCAGAAGGAGAATGTCCAGGGGAGAATTCTGATAAAACCAAGAGGTTGAACCTGATGCCACAGTCACTGGCCATCGCAGTATGGTCCCGAGGTGAAGAGTGACCTGATGCCAGTGGACTTTTACAATCCGAATGAGTTTGTCAAATGGAGCTGGTGACAGATATCACGAGTCATGTTTCCACTTCCTGCTGCATTTCCTCAGAGCCCCGTGCGTGCCCGGTCTCATTTCATAAAGTCTCACCCGGCTGCAAGCTCTGTTTAAAGTGCCCTTCTAGACTGCAAATTCTGTGCAACCAAGGATGGAGTCTGTGTGATTGTCCTCCACATCATCCACGCATGCCCTGGAATGGGGTAGATGTCCAGCTATTATTTGCTGTATCAACTTTAGAAAATGTGATTAATACCTATGTGGTTCCATTTCAGGGATATCTTGCTCACAAGTCAGAATTGATTGGAAGGCAGGGGCTGACATGAAGAGACGGCAAGAATTGTAAGCATTCAGGGAGGAATCAATTGCTTTTTTCTTTATGCTGTAACTCTGGGCTTCTCTGTTAGAACCCTTTGCACATGGTGGTTTGGTTGGAGTATTAGCTTCCTAGGGCTGCCATGACAATGTATTACAAATTGAGTGGCTGAAAACAAAACACTTGGACAGTGACATGTAAAAGGTCTGTGACTTGCCCGGAGATGAAGAGCAACAGAAGAGCAGAGATCAGGATCCCTACTTCTCAGTGCAAGGTGTCTCTGCTATGCTACAGAAAAGGGGATGGGAAGGAGGGCCTAGATACATTGCTTTGGGAAGCAGGAACCCCAAACTTTGCCATAGGGAAACATCAAATGAAACATGTCCCCCCTGAAACTCTTGTTTGCTGAAGAGGGCTTTCATGAGCAAGTGACCAGCCCTCTAGCTGTGATGAAGCCTGTTGTTTCACTGCCCTGAAGTTGTTAGCAATGACCGAGTGGGTCGCTCCTAATTAGCCTATAAGCCAATGTTTCCATTCGCCTTGCTCTGTCTGCCTTCCAGTGCACATATGTTCTGTCCTGCCTCGCTTTCCCACCTGCCTTCTGAGGCCTTGCTGAACATCCCATGAGCAGGGTCACAAGGAAAGGGTTATCATGAGCTGTGAGACATGGACGAAGGTTTTTCCCCAAGACTCCTGCTCCACCTCTGACTTTGTGTCCTTGGGCTAAGCCACGGTGAACCTGACTGTCCTTGACCTCACAGGTAGAGTTTTCTGTCTGAGAACTATCTGCTCAACTCCGCGTTAGTTAGTTAGAAGTAAGTGATTTTACAACTACCTACTGCATACAAAAAAGAAGGCCATTGTCTTGAATCCAACAATATATAGATTTTTTTCAAAGAGAAACAAAGTCATATGGTTATCGGCAAACACTAATTTTTGGTATCTTTTGGTTGAAGGGAACAAAAGGAGTGAGTATAGCTGTCCCATGGAAATAATAAATGCATGTTCACTGTCCATCACCCAAAGCCCTTGGGGTCAGCTGTGTTTAGGAATCTCAGGTGTTTTGATTTTTGAAAAGAAATGGTTGCATTCACTGTGTATTATGTAATACCTCTGGTGGAGTCTGGGGCAGTTCTCCGGAATCAAACCTATTAATTTTTCTATAGCAAAATGCATGAGTGTTCACCCTGAGTGAGAAAAATAAAGACAATGAATAACTTCATAGCCCCTCAGGTCAGGTTTTGCCATCACTTAGGTTATTTTAAAAAGGACCAAAACAACCTTTTGGTTTTAGAGTGTTTTGAGTGTCAGGATTGCTAAGAGCCCATGGCTCTCTATGATTAATGCTGGCCTCTTTACCATATAAACCTATACAGAGATGCCAATTGCTTGAGTGTGGCTGTATAAATCAATTTTCAGTAGCTCACAAAGACACGAAGACCTCAGGCAGGTTGGGGGAATCTCATTCCTCTTGACCCCTCGAAGGTTAGCACAGACCAGGCACCGAGGAAGGACCTGAGAAATGCAGGATTAATAAATGCACCAGCAGGCTCACGTGGGTGCTCACAAAGCCTGCTGGATCTGAGTTACTGGCCTAGGGTTAAAATTAGTGTGGAAAATAAAAATAACTATAAAACAATAATAGTACCTCATTCTTATGAGTGCTGTTCCAGGTACCCTGTGTATTTTAACTCACTGAATTCTCATGACTGCACTCTCAGGTGGCAAGTATTTTGTAAGTACTCCCCCAAGGTCTTGCAACTAGTAAGTGGCAGAGTTAGGCTTGGGATCCCAGCATTTTCAACTCCTGAACCTACACTTGTGATGACACAGCATAGCTGTGTGTCTTCACACAAGCCAGGCTCAAGCAATAAGAATTAAGACTGCCAAGAGGGAACCAGTCTAATAAAACAGCATGCATTATTGCATATTTAACTGTGTGCTAAGCGCTATACTAAGCATTTTGTGTTGTCCTGTGTAAGCCTTTCAGCAACCACAGGAAGCAGAATTTTAACTCCCATTTTTGCACACAGAAGGACTGAGGCTTGGAATGGGAAAGGGCTTGACAATGCAGAATTCAAACCCAGGACCTCAGGAGTGAGATCACAATGCTGGTTCCCAGGAGCTTACTTGAGGGGCCAGGGGCAAATGTGACATAGTGACAAAGGACATTTTGAGAATAACTAGGCACCAGACAGTAATCTCAGAGATCTGTCAGCATGTGGAGGGAACTAGAAGACTGAATGTTTTTTTTTTCTGACCATATGTAGTTGGCCAAGTTTCAGCCCCTCTCAGCTTCCTGTCTGTAAAATGGGTACAGTGATCCCTGCCCTTGCTGTCATAGGAGGCAGTGCTTAGGATTCAGAGAGCCAAAGGATAGTAAAGCACAGTTGGGCTTTTTGTGGTTTCTTGTCTGTGTGCACAGGTACCAGGAAGAGGACAATCTCAAAGAGTTGCAAAGAGCACATAGGATATTTTAGAAAAGAACGGAAGGGAAAAGGGACTCTAGCTGTCTCCCATTGGACATGCTGTGATCGGCCTCTGGCTGTGCTTCCCCATAGATGAGGTGATGGTGCTAATGACACTGTATCATCTTTGGTGGTTCCAAGAGGATCTCCTGCTCTTCCCTCCATCAGTGTCCATCAGTGTCCATCAGTGCCACACCCTTCATGAAATTCCTGCTTCTCTAACCTCAGGGTTTTGGGTTTCCTCCCCTCTCCCCTTTCACTGCTGTAGACTATGCCTCATCTTCCCCAGGCCAAGACGAAACAGTGTGCTCTTTCCCATTTCTCACCCTCTCCAGCTTCTCCTCAACTCTGTCCCCACACCGCTGTGTCTGACAAAACTTCACCATGTTATTCTCCTATTCAAAGGCACTGAGTCACTTTCATCTGCAATAGCAGTGGCAGATGTTTACATAGTTTTAGGCTTCGCAGTCCAAACCGTGAAGCTGGGGACACTGGGTAACTACAGGTGGAGCATCCCTAACCTGAAAATCTAAAGTTGGACATTCTTCAAAATCTGAGACTTTTTGAGTGCAGACCTGATACTACAAGTTGTTTCAATGGACACTAACTTTGTTTCATGCACAAAATTATTAAAAATACCATATAAATTACTTTTTCCCTGTGTAGGTAAGTTGTACATGAATATGAGTTTCATGTTTACACTTGAATGTTAGCTCCAAGATAACTCATTATACATATGCAAATATTCCAAAATTTAAAAAATCAAAAATCTGAGACACTTCTGGCCTCAAGAATTCCATAGTGGGCATACTCTACCTGTATCTATATAACAAAATAATAAGAGAAAAGAGCAGATTTTCCACAAACCTTTTATTTAAAAAAATTAAAATATAGTTATCATCGAGTACTTTAAATTTTATTTTTTTAACTAAAACAAAAATTATAATATTAACATAGCATGTGTTTTGATGCATGTATACGTAGTGTAAGATTTAAATAGGGTTAAACGTATCTACTTCATCAAATATCTATTGTTTCTTTTTAGTGAAAATATTTAAAATCCTTTCTTGCTGTTTTTTAAGATATGGAGGACACGATTGTCATCTGCAGTCCCAACACTGCACCTTCCAGCATCACACAGGCTCATTAGAGCTTCTTGCTCCTATCTAACGGTAACTCAGTACCCACCCATCAACCTTTCCCCTTCCTTCCCTCCAGCCTATTCTCTTCAGCCTCTAGTAACCACATTCTGGGGGTCCTTTCAGTGATATAGGTCTATTGATGAGAGGAATGAAACTTCTTTTGGGGAATGATATTTTGCTTCCTTGGGATTTGTTTAGAGTTTGTGCTCCCTACCATGGGACTGATTTGCAAGTATTTATCTATATAAACCATTCTTTGTTCTCAGGCCATACAGAAACAAATTTGACCCAGGGCTGTAGTTTGCACACCCCTCAACTATAACAGTGCTTCTCCACTCTGGCTGCCCGCTGCAGTCCCCTGGGGTGCTTCTAGGACACACTGTTGGTGAGGCCCACACCTAGACCCATGCACATGAAGGCAGAATAGCAGTGCAGTCTGAAAGATGGTCATTGGTTCTGATGTGCAGCCAGGACTGAGAACTGCCGGTCTGAGGCTAGCACTGAGAGCCTGCTGGCTTCTTTTCCTGGCTCTGTCTTTTCTCTCTTCCAGCAAACCATGTGTGCTTTTGTACTTCTGGGTCTTGCTTATCCTGTCCCCTCTGTGTGGGAGTGCCCCCATCTGAGTCTCTATCCTTTAAGACTCAGCTCTGGTGTCCCTTCTCTAGTAAGGTCTCCTTTCCTCCCTGGCCTCAGAATCCCTTATATTTTGCCACCTCTCAGCATGCAACGCCCTGCATTGTAATAGCTTTTTTCCCACCTGAGGGCAGTGAGCACATCCCATTCTTTTCTAGATGCCCTGCACCCAGCCAACACAAGGCCAGCCCAGTGTGTTTGCCAGCCAATGGAAGGATCAAGGCACCAACTAGGTGGCCTTGGCAGGGTCCACAACATGCATGCTGGAGGGCCCCATCCCACCCAGGGGAGCTCTTCCAGTAGGGGTGAGGATAAGGGACAGTAGGCAGTGGTAGGCTTCCAATTCCTGGTAATCACCAGTTTACTTTCTGGGAATCTCATGTTTTCCATAACTTAGACTTTCTCACATTGTGACTTGGCACTTGTTTTAAAACAAAAGGGTTTTTCCTTGATATTTTTTCTTTTTGGTCTGTGAAGAATTTTGTTATTGAAAAACAGCCTGTGTGTGGTTAAAAGTAAAGAATGTGTGGTTGCCACACTGGCATACAAAATGCTACTATGCTCTCGCTGTCATCTTAGGGTGATGCTCACTGATTGTTTCTGAATTAACCCTGACCTGAGGTCCACTCTTAGGTTTAACTCACATCCCTGCTGCTGTGGCCGGAGAGTGACTCTATCCTCTGTGGAGGATGCTGTCTCCTTCTGTATATGGACTCTCCAAACATTTCAAGATGACTTGGGAAAGCCCCATGCCACTTTCACACTCAAAACATCTGTTTTAGCCTTATGTTTGTCTTCCTTTGGGTTTGTTTGTTCATTTTTAAATGTGTATAAGAGAATAAGAGTTGTTTCCTGAGGTCCCATGTCATAAGAGGATGTGACTGAGTTTCAACAGGGAGAGAAAGAGAAAGGAAATTCATTGTAGAGTGCATGCTGTGTGTGGATACATGTTTTGGGGATTTGGGTTCTTTTGTTTTCATTTCATCCCACACAACCCAGCAGAGTATGTAATATTATGATTACAATTTTTCAGAAGAAGCAACTTAACACCAGATAAATTAAATGCCTTTCCCAGGTTAACACACAGTTAAAAGATGAAACAACTAAATATATGTGATTGTGTATAAACTTTATGGGTGTAAAATAGGCATTCGAAAATGCACGATGCATAAGTGTATAGCTCAGAGAATTTTTCACAAAATGAACATACCCAAGTAACCAGAACTTTAATTATGAAACAAGACCTGTTACCACCTCCTAAGATCTCCCTTGTTCCCTGTCCCAGTCTCTGTCTTCCCCCCACTTCCCACAAAGTTAACTGCTGTCCTGACTTCTCATACTGGAGATTATTTTGGCCAGTTTTATAAAGTTATAAATGGAATGCTGGGGCATATAATTTTTTGTTTCTTCTCAACACTGTTATTTGTGAGATTTATTGTGTTTTTCCATGGAGTTGTGGTTCATTCATTTTCAT
Organism: Cuniculus paca; assembly: GCA_004365215.1. NCBI lineage: Eukaryota > Metazoa > Chordata > Mammalia > Rodentia > Cuniculidae > Cuniculus > Cuniculus paca. Next base: position 11,452 of record RJWT010015981.1, on the reverse strand, counting down.
TTCTGTGTAGTGTTGCCTCTATGAATACACCTAATCTGTCTACTCTCTTGCTGGTGGACATTGTGTTATTTTTTGTTTTGGGAGTTCTTACAAAGGAAGGCTCAATGAATGCTCTTGTGCATGTTTTTAGGTACTAGTTTGGTTTTAGGATTGGAGTTTCTGGTGTATATGTATTTGTGTATTCTGATTTAGTAGATACTTCCAGGTACAAATCCAAAGTGATTGTACCAAGTGTTTAGAAGTATATAAGAGTTCTGATTTTTCAGGCTACTCCAAGGTCATATATTCCCTAAGTGCCTTTTTTCAGCAGTTCTGATGCTTGTAGTATAATTGTGTCTATTGTGGTTTAAGTTGCATTTCCCTAGTATCTAGAGACATGGAGGACCTTTTCATGTAGTTATTGATCATTTGAATATCTTCCTTTTTCGATGAAATGCCTATGCAAGTCTTTTTTTTTTATAACAAATCAGATAATCTGCTTTTTAAAATTTATTTGTAGGAATTCTTTATGTATTGTGTTATAAATCCTTTCTCAGATATTGTTAATGTCCCATTTGGTGACTTTCCACTATCTTACTGGCATCATTTGATGAATAGACATTCCTAAATATGATGAGGTTCAGGTTATCAATTTTTTTCTTGATGATTAATGCATTTTATGTTTTGGATAAGAAAACTTTGCCTACTTTCAGGTAATGAAGGTGTTCTCCTATGTTTTCTTGTGAGATATTTATTATTTTGCCACTTACATTTAGATCTATAGTCCATCTACAGTTGATTTTTGTGTACAGTGTGAAATCGAGGTCAAGGTTCATTTTTTTGCATATGGATAACAAATTGACCTAGCAACATCTACTGAAAAGACCTCCTTTCTCCACTGAGCTACATGTTTATCTTAGTCATCTATCAGGTCACTGTACATAGTTAAATTCTAAACTCTATAGTCATTTTTTTTTTCACTAGACCTGTCTGATTACAGAGTATATGTTCTTTTCATTTTTCTCTAACAGGAAGAATTTGAGTAAGTGATTTTGGAACAAGCTAAGCAGATAAAAAGACATAAAATGCTGTCTTTTAAGTAGGATTGTTCTGTTACTATACAATAGAGAGACTCCAGGTGCTTACAGTCCCGAATGGCAATGGGGGAACTGATGAGGTGGAGGTGTGGGGTAACCTGGAGGGAGGAGGGGCCATAAAAGCCTATGCTCCCAAAGTAAGAGGGGGGTATGAGGAAAAAGTGCTGGCAATGGTGGAAACCTTTGAAAAGTTCCTAGGGATAATCTCAAAGGATGGGGGAAAATGTTTTTCTGTAGCTATAAGTACGGCAAATTGTTAGAAAAGAAGTTGTTTGTTGAATAAGTGGAGTTTGTAACAGTTTGATTTTAATGAGAGTCCATAATTTGTACTTAGGGATTATTAGCTCTTCAAAATCTTGTTCTAACTGGGTTATTAATTACATTTTTGATTATAGGAGTTAATCCATATATGCTCTCTTCTTAATAAGGGATTACATTTTTATAGATGAGGTACAAATAGAGTGTTTAATAACCTAGCTTCTTTTAATTTTTTATGATTGAAAAATCTCCTGTCTGCCTGATCTGACATACATATTCTTAATGGTCAGTATAAACCATCTGGTGAAAGTTACCCAAAATGTTGACAGTGAATTTAGGTCCATGTTCCAAATCTTGGCTGCACACTTGAATCATGAAGGAAGCTTTGATAATATATGGATGCTTGGATTGCAAACCTAGAGTTTCTAGTTTAGTTAGTCTTGGGCACAATCTGGGAACCAGGCTTCCTAAAAGCTCCCTAGGTAATTGTAATGGGCATCTGAGTGAAAACCACTGGCCAAGACTGAGTGAATTTGCTCTAGTTGGGCTCACTTTTCATTCACTCCAGTACCACTTTCTTCTTTTTTGTGCATCCCACATCATCAGCCAGTGACAGTGACTGTAGAATGGACAGTGATTTCTTACCAAGAGTTTCTTCCTGATCATCCATACTGAGGCCACATTGGGAGACACGAGGGTCAGGGAGAGGAGTGTTGTGTGCACATAAATTCAGTGGTGAGTCAATAATGGATGGAGATGGAAATTCCTACCTCAGGGTCAGCTGAAAAGAAAGGATGACAAGCAGGACAGGGAAGTGGATACTCTTGATTGGAGGGAAGGACACTGAATTGAGAAGCTCTAAAGCTCAAGGATCAAGTGCAAGGCTGGCCCCAACCTGGTGCCCCCATGCCTGTTGCTGAATGAATACAAGAAGCATGCCTGCAAACCATTGAGGTATTATTCATTCCACAGGAGGAACACAGATTGAGTCCTTCTGAGGAAAGCGGAAGGGAAGGAAGATGTGAACTCACCCCTCTGCTCTGTGCAGATCCTATTCAGGAGCCTATGACCTGGGCTTCAAACACCATAGATTAGGACTGCTCTGGCACAGGACAGGAATTGCTGGTCCTCAGGCTGTGTCTGTCAGGCTGGCCGGCTGGGTGGGTTTGTTCTGCCAGGTAAGCAAACAGAGAAAGAAGAGCAAAGGGTAGCTTATCTTTATTCTAGCACAGAAGGTTTTCTTGGGGCCTGGATAGAAATAGGAAGCTCAAGGGCAGGCACTCACCTTGTAAACACATTCCTTTCTGTACCATGGTTTCTCGTTCAGCAGTTGTCACACACAGTACTCTTAGGGCTGGAATGGTGAATAAATGATGAATTAAAAAATGTCTGTTCTTTCTAATATTTTGTTGATAGAATATGTGGGTAGTGTGGTGTTTTGTTTTAGACTAGTTAAAATATGAACACTCACACCACATGTGTGCGTGCACACATGCATAGGCACACATGCACACACACTGAGAGGGGACAGGGAAGGGTGCAAGGAGAGAGACAGAGGAAGAAATCTTTGCTCCGCTGCACACCCATCTCCTGCAAGTATCTTCCAATGGCCAAAGACAAAGAAGCATGGCCAGTAACAGGACATGCTGGCATATATGCTGGGTCGCCCTCCCTGGCACACAGCAGGGCAGAGAGGTGGGAATGGCAGTGGAGTCATAGTGACAGCTAGAACAGCAACACCCTGGCAAAGGTCAGAGTCTGCAGGCGCAAGGCGAGAGTCAACAAAGCCACAGGCAGTGAGTTCCTGCTCTCTGTTCCTGGACTCTGTAAACTGCTGGGAAGTAATGAATACCATATCCAGGAATCACATCCCTGGACCCATAATTACATGTACAGGAATTTTCTAAAGACTTGATGGCAGTGGTTTTAATGTCTCATGAATATTCCTCCAAGGATTCTCCCCATAGAGAGGGCTAGTTTTGTTTTTCAGGCCTGGAGCCAGCCCCAAGCACCCACCTCCCCCCACCTGGAGCAAATCCCCTGGTACTTCCTCTCTACTCCAGCCCCAGCTCCACCGAGGCCTGGACTTTGCAGTCCCTAGGGTCAGCCTCGTGGAGGCTTCCTTCAGGATGTCTTCCAGGACTGCTGCCAGGACAATCACTGAGGCCAAGCTTTCTAGGGCAAGAGGAATTTCGGAGGCCAGGAACTCTTCCTTGGAAACCTCCAAATTTGCTCAGTTTGATGAAATTCTAGACTGAAAGTGGTACATGCTTAAGTAGGAGGTCTTATTTCAGCAAAAGCAAGGCCTGCACCAAGGAGAGGAAGAAAATAAAAAGCAAAAGGCATAAAAGGGTGTGTGCTTGAAGCCTTAGTTGAAAGAAGGGTGTTCACAGAGTCCATGTCCTCTAGAGAGCTCCCTGGCATGGGCACTGCCAACTGCCTCCCACTTAGCTGAGACAGTGGGGCAGTGGCCTGGCTGGAGGGTGCACAGGTGAATGACTTAAAATTGAATCTTGGGCCTCCACTCATGAGCTCTGTGGCCTTGAGGAATTCCCCATGCCTGTCTGATTCTCTATTTTTCCATTTGTGAAATAGCATCATAATTGTGCTTGTGTTGGCTCCGAAAAACAAGCACATGTTTTCTTTCATATGTGGAGTTGAGAAAAAATGACCTGAAAGTAGAAAGGAAACTACTAGAGAAGCAGAAGGGGATCAAGGATAGGGGAGGGAAACAGAGGGTATCAAGGGAAGGATATGATCAAAACGTGATAGGCTTGTATGAAAATGTCACAGTGAAAACCCATTATTCTGCATATTTAATATGCACTAATAAAAGCACAACTGAAACAGAAAAATTGTCTGAATTTAGATAATTTATATAAAGATCTCTACCACAGTATTGAGCAAATGACAATTGCTCTCTAAATATATGAACTGATTTTGTAACTGCTTTTGCAATGAGCCAAAGCCTCATCCTTCCTGTGGTCATGGGGCTCTGGAGCTTGGTACCAGTGCTCACTGGCTCCCTTGTCCACTTTTCCCACTGAACTGGCAGCTCTTTTGTACCCTAAGGCCTGGTCTTAAAGTCGATTCAGAGACAACATGAGTTAAGATGTGTTGAATTAGTGCTTGAATGGTGGGGATGCTAGATTTTCAGAACCATGTCCTGTGTGTTTGAGCCACTGCAGAAGCCATAGTTACAGGAGACAGGAAGCCTGGGAGCTTTCCAGAAACCTGATGCCTTTAGAAAGCTGCACACACTGGCTCTTTCTTCCTGGAGTTTTTTTCAGGCTATTTAAGCTGTGGGCCATGATTACATCACTGACTGCAATTACCATGTGCCCAAGGGGGGCAAGCTCCATTGACTGACCACTGGAAAGCCTAAAGACAGCAGGGAACTGAGCCACCTGAGGAGGGCTGTTGCCAAGGAGAGGTGTAACTGGTCTTCAGGGGAGTCTGACCTGCATAGACCGTGCACTCAAGAGCCCAGGAGGCTGATTGTGTCCTGGTCTGCTGCATCCTGATCCTAGCAAAAGTTATCTCTATTAATCCTCACAGAACTCTTGAAGGTCCTCATTCTCACACTTAACAGGTAGTTGAGAAGCTGAGATTCAAGATAGTTCATTACATGGCTGGCACACAGCATGTATTCAATCCCAAGTCTCACCTCACACCCTCTGTGGCTCCTGGTTTGGCTCTCCAGTTTGCAAACTCAGAAGCCTTCAACATTAAATTCTGCATGAATCTATTGCACTTCCCTTAAGAACAAAATAGATTAGACAAACATTTCCCAAAATCTGTTTTCTGGAACACTTGTGCTGTGAGATGCCTGACTACACAAGCATTCTATGAGGAAACACATTTGGGAAATTTTCCTCCTCCTGCTGGGATGGTCGCAGTGTGCATCCCTGGGCTCCAGATTCTGCAGAGCCCTGCAGTAAAGAAGCCACGATAAGAAAGTCATCCCAAGCCTGTGTGTCAGGGCATCTCTGTTTCATTAATACTTATTAACATCCTCAGAGCCAGTGACTCTTCAGTAAACACGGAAATGAGTGGATGAATCAGCCTTGTTACCAAGGCCTGACTCAGCAAGTCAGCCTCCAAAGAAGGGATCCTCCACTCAGGCCCTGAAATAGCCTTGGGCTCTCACCTCCAGGATTCAGAAGCACAGTACTGTCCTGTGCTGTTATTCATTTTCCCTCTCCTCTTTTGCCCCCAATTCTATCTTGATATGGAACTAACCCATGTCGCCCATTCCTCCAAACTACCAATATCAGAAAGCTTGAAGGCAAAAAGCAAAGACAAAACCTCCTTAGGCTGTCTTGCTTTATTTGTCTCCATCGGAGCTTGCTGTATTACTGGGCATGTCTTCCGCCCCACCTCCTTCCATTAGAGAACATCAGGAGGGAGCACCTGCATGCCCAGGAGGAAGGAGGTTCATGAAGACAGATTCAACTGTCCCCGTTCCCCCTGCTCCACCAGCCCTGCTCTGTTCCGTGCTCCACTACTGACTGTGTTGCAGAGCCAGTAAACGGCTGAGGAGCAGATGAGGGAACTGGCCTTCCATGAGTCCAGAGCAGAGTTTTTGACCCCTCTTCTGCTGCCTGTGCCTCCCACCCTGTGTTCCATAGTCAGTCTCTCCCTCAACTCATTCTCACTTGTAAACAGCACCATCACAGCCTAGTTGCACAAGACTAAACCCTGGAAGCCGCTTCAATTTCCTTTTCCTCAGCCCCCTGCTCACCTGCTATGAGGGCCTGTTGGAGGAAGAGGAGTTTGGCATGTGGAACTTGAGGGTCTCAGTTCAGATCCTGCCTCTGCCACTTATGAGTGTGGTTTTAGGGAAGTTACCTAACTCTCCGGTTGTCTCTGTCTCCTCTGGGGACAATAACAGTACTGATCTCACAAGGCTGCCAGGAAATCACATGAGAGTGACTGCTTAATGATCTGTACAGTGCCAGACAGTGCTCTTGGATGTTTCATCTCTCTCATCTCCTGCGTCACCCTGGTCCTGGCTCCCTATTCAATGCCATAAAATCCTCTTAGGTTCTGTTTCCAGCCAGGAGCTGTCTCCACACAGCAGCCAGAGTAAGTGTCTGACAGTAAAGATGCCCCAACGTCATTCCCTGTATGACACCTTCGGCACAGGGAGATCATGACAACTGAACAGTGCCCAAGCCACTCAGGTAGCTCCGTGGGCTTCCTTGTGTTGCTCCTACCTCATCTATTGTTCCAGGCACCTGAGCTCTGCTCTGTCCTCTGAGCCTGTCCAGTGCCCTCCCTATAAAGTCTTCCTTTGGCTTCTCTCTCATTGAGATATGCATTTCCTCATAGCTACAATTCCTTGTTCATGTTCTCAGTCACGCCCAGAAGAGCAGGGAATTCGTGTGTTTCCAGTGTGCTCCCAGAATAAGTGCAGAAATTGTAAGATGCAGGCTCACCGAGCCCTCATCCTCTGCCCAATACCCCCATGTGACAGGTGTGGCTCCTGGGGCATGGGAAGGAGGGGATGTGCTCCCAGACCTCCTACTCCCTGCGTAGTAGGACTAGGATTTCACCCAGGTAGTTTGCACCACCAGGCTTTTCTGCATTCTCTGCTTGCGGAAGCCCAATCCGAACATGAATCGAGCCATGATTTGGGGGGGTGCATGTTTGCAAAAGAAAGGACTGAATTATTCCTCCCACCTGGGTCACCTTGCCAGACAGCTACAGAACATTTCTTCTAGGTGAGTCCTACTTGTTCTCAGTCATCTCCTTTCCCGTTCTTGCTCACTTGAGCAGACTGATCCCCACATCCTGATTTTAAGGCCTTGGCCCTAGAACAGGACAAAAAGCCTCAGCTGGGCCTCCAGCCTCTGTGCCTTCATCCAGTCTGCACTTGTTCCTCAAAGGCACAGGAAAGATCTGGGGCCTCCACAGGGCTCCACATCTCCAGATGCCAAAGCATAGGGGAGAGTGCTCGCAAGACAGTAGAGTACTAGGTCTGAGGGCAAACGGTCATCCTTGTAACTCCTGAATTTGCAAGTGATACAGAAACTTTTACTTTGCTTTACCTTTCTTCTTTTTCATTTTAGAAAGTGAGTCTAGAAAAGTCAATTCTCAAGGAAGGCACAGGGGATGGAGATGACAAAGTGGAAAATGTTTGGTTGTGTTTAGTGTCTGAGCCAGACCTCTGTCATGAGAAAGGCACGCTTCCTGGGAAAATGGAGCATGGGTCACAAAGGGTAGGCAAGGTACCCCTGGTGGAGTAAAAGAACCATATATGTATATATATACTTTTTTTTTTCAGGCTGGCCTTGAGCTCACTTTGTAGTCCAGGCTGGTCTTGAACCTCGAACTTGCAATGATCTTCCTGTTGGGATTACAGGCGTGAGCCACCATGCCTGGCAAGAACCTTATATTTTGATATTGTATTTTTGTACCTTTGTTGTTGTTATTGGCCTTGTGTCCTTTTCTGGGACATTATGGCTTTATTGCAAATCATATCTAGACATCCCACATTCTAGGGAACTCATTAGAGGATAAGCCCAAATCCTCTTCTGAAAGTAGATATAGAAGGTACAGCAGGACAGAGTGTGAGCTATTCAGAGCCACAACTGCCTGAGCAAAAGTGGGACAAGTGGCTCCCAAGGATGCTATTCTCGCTGGTCATTCATTCATTCATTCGCTTATCAGCTATCAAGAAGTTACTGGCCAGATAGTCTGTGGCTAGCCTGCTGGAGCTCACACGTGGGACAAGGAACCGAATAGGGCAGGGGTCTATTGTATGTACCATGGCAGGTGCTGGGATGGAGGAATGTGCCATCAGGAAGTGTTTCTGGCCCTGCCTGGGAAGGCTTTCAGGAGGAAGTCATATATGGACTGAGGTTGCAAAATAAGTAGGAGCGAGCCAGGTAGACCCAAAATGCGCAAGGGCGTTTTATTAGAGTGACATTAACAAAGCTATGTGATTAAGACTGAACCTGCCTTCTACCTGCTGAGGTCATCCTCTGGTCATTTTAGACTGAGACAAACCTTGGGTGAGGAATTGAGAGCAAAATACATTATCTTATTGTTTTAAATCCACCTCAGTATCACCCTCCTTCAAAGTCCTATGTATGGTGGAAGCCCACCAAAAAAGAAAGGACAGGTTCTCCATGGCTCTGCAAGGTGTCAGGGCTCATCTTCTATCTCATGCATGCTCTGCTGTCATGTACACGTGACCTTCAATTGCACTAACAGGTAGACTGGCCAACCACGAAATGTCAGTGAAAACTGGCCTCTAATTAGAGGACTGTCAGGTTTGAAGGATCCAGTTCCATGATGTTCTTAGTGCTACTCCCACCCGGACTAGGGATTGAACCCAGGGCCTTCCCACTAAGCTACATCCCTAGTCCTTGTTTGTTTGTTTGGACAGGATCTCATTAAGTCACGAAATTGTCCAGGTTGGGCTCAAACTAATTCTCCTGCCTCAGCCTTTCAGAGTGTTGGGATTATAGGCATGAACCACCACACCCGACTACATACACATCTCTTTAAAATAAAGTACATTCTGGGCTTTTTGCACTGTGCATGGCTTCTCAGTATGCTCAGGACGGAGTGACCAGTCACACTGCCGTCCTCCTGCCTGCCACATGGTCCTACCCTGCTAACCATCCCTCATCAACTGCACCCACCCTTTCTTGCCTCAGGGTCTTTGCATAGGAGTTTCTGCTGTGATGCTGACCTTGCCATTTCCTACAGCCTTCACATCTCAATTTAAAGGTCACTTCTTTTATTACATTTATACAGCTTTGATTAAATATGTGTATGTGTTAATTGTTTCAAATTTTTTCTTCCTGAGGGCACAGAAGACAGTTTTGTTGACCCAAGTTCAGACCACATGGCAGGCATACATTAAATATATCTTGAATGAATGAAGACGTAATAACAAAAATCAAGAAAATTTTCAGAAGTAAAATATTAACAGCAAGAAAGTGATTTAACATTCATGGTGCATTCATTCTAGGTAATATGCTTTAGTCATTATATTTTGAAAGAAATTTTTAGTAGAAAAGCTATTATGTTGAATGGGAGAAGCAGTGTAAAACTATATACCATCTACTCTCAATTTCATAGGACTCCTGTAAATTCACTGGAAAGAAAACTTATCAAAATATTGCTTATGAATTGTGAAGCTGTCAGATAACTGTTGTTATTGTTTTGCTTCTTTCCTCTTTTTTCCCAAGTTTTCATTAATGAGAACATGTGACATTTGTAATTTTAAAAAACATTAAAATATCGATGGGGTTGCTTTGAGCCATCTGGTGTCTTGATCCTTCTCAAATGCAGATTTAATCTTTTACACACATTTTACAGCCTCACTAGGAATGAATTGGATGCCCCCACTGGAATGATTTAACCAATTAACTTATTCATTAACTGCCATAGTATCTTATATGCACTGGACAAAAGTTTAGAGTAATCCTTATTATGAACTGGACAAAAGGAATATTTGAAATCCCTCTCATTCCTTTCCAGCTTTTCTCATGGAATTCTCACAAGCACTAATGCCCAGAAAAAAAGGGCAAAGTGGCATTAGAGACTTTGCAAGGAGAATGAGGTCAAGACGTGTCTATTTTGGTAGCCAGAGCAGAATTCCCATGAAATGTGTGTGTGTTTACTAATTATCTCAGGCTTTCAGTTGTATTTACCTTCTTTGTGATGTATTCTTGGACTTTGTTAAAACTTCATTATAGTATTATGTCTTTCTCTATACTACAGCTATTTTAGAAATTAACTCACCATAACTTTTCCTTCTATATGGCAAAGAAAAAATTTTAGTAATAATTTCTACTAGTGTGTCTATGACAAAACTAGCATTCTTGCATAAAATAAATTTTGGAAAACTTTTTGACAAACTTTTGACTTAATTATGCCATTTTTGAACTCTTATCTCAAAGACATGACCCAAGGTAATATGGGGAAAAGAAGATTTTATCACTAAAAGTAGTACGGCGTTGTCAACTATAGCAGAAAAGAGTTGGAAATAAGGAAATAAATATCTAGTGCTCAGGGATTGGGATTTGGAGTAATTGTGTTCACTCACTAAATATTATCCATTTGAAGTACCGATTTTAAATAACGGGAGGGCAGCATGTGAAATATTTATGGCCTCGGGTTTATTTTCTGTTTCTGTATGTGTGGGTGCGCAGATTTATATGCAAAGATTGATGTGACAGGTGACTTTGTCACATAGGAACACAGATGTTCTCCCCATGTCTACCTTAATCCTTGCAATAGTGCTGGTATTGTGTTAATAGTCACATGTGTTGGAGGTGGCTTGGCAGGGCCCGTGTGGTCCCCAAGTGGTAACATTAGTCTTTGAAGATTTCAGTCTCAAGGAGTCACCATTGTTTTCCTGATGTTTATGTTGGCAAATCATCAGATGACCTTTGGCTCTGTCTTGAATTTGCAGAAATTGCCATCTCTCACCTGTATAATTTAGCATTGGTTGTTCCATGTCTACTGTTTTAGTCTGATATATGGGGCTGGGGCAGTTTATTTTAAAAATACCCACAATGTTCTCAGCTCACCATTTTCCAGGGGACATCTAAGAGCATGGCACTGGCATCTGACAAGGACCTTCTTACCCTGTCACCCCATGATGGAATGCAGGAGGGCAAGAGAGGATGAGAGGGTGCCCAATCTTGCTTTTGTAACAGTCGCTCCTGCAGTAATGAACCCACTTCTTTCACAATGACATTGTTCCATCTCGTGATTCATGCACCTCCCGATTAGGCTTCTCTTCCCAACACTGTTTCATCAGGGATAAAGTTTCCATCACAGGGACTTTAGGAGATGCTTTCTGTTTTGGTTACTTTTCTTCGTTGCTGAGACAAACACCTGACACCCAAAGTAAAGCAAGGAAAGGTTTATTTAGCTTACAGTTCTGGAGATTTCAGTCCATAATCAGCTGGCTCCAAAGCAGAGTGGCATGGCACTGGGGCAACACTTCAAGGCAGCAGCCAGAGCAAAAGCAGCCATTCATGGCGGCTGCAACCCGCAAGAGCAACACCGCGCCAAAGAGGAAAACACGCCCCCATTCCGACCTTACATTGTATGTCGGCTCCACCCCTGGGCGGGTGCAGAACTCACAC
>RJWT010015980.1:0-20110 GCA_004365215.1 Cuniculus paca | reverse complement strand
AAGCATGAGTGTGGTATTCCTGTGACTGATCTGGTTTTGGAGTATATGATGGTGAAGTCAACAATCTTGACTATTTTGAAGAATAAAGATGCCACCAAAAGAGCTGATGTGGCAAAAAGAGTAACAGTGTTAACTAAGCAGAGGACACACATGCTGGAAAAGGTGAAAAAAAAACAAACCTTTTATTAGTGCGGTTGAATGAGAAATAGCTGGCAGGTGATAGTGTTAGCGAAGCTATGATCTGTGAAAAAGCCAGGAAATTGCACAGTGATGCACTGCAAGAAAATCCCTCTACACAAGCAACAAATAATGAATTTAAAGCCAGTAGAGGGGTGGTTTGATAAATTCCACAAAAGAAGTGGCATCCACAGTGCAATAAGTGAGGCTTCCAGTTCTGACAAGGCCACTGAAGAAGCCTATAAGAATTCATGGAGTTCATGTAGGCAGAAAGATACGTCACTCAAGTGTTCACCTGTGATGAAACAGGGCTCTTTTGGATGAAAGTGCTGGACAGAACCTATTATCAAGAAGGAAAGGCACTGCTGGGGCACAAGCCCACGAAGGGCAGAGTGACCCTTTTGCAGTGTGCGAATGGGAGCACCGATCTGAAGATTAAGCCACTGCTGGTGGATCGTTCTTGACCTCTGGTGCAGTCAAGGAACAGAATGTTCACAAGGCCAGGCTGGCCGTCACGTGAGGGCCAATTCGAAAACTAGCGTCACAAGGCAGTTGGTCATGGAATGGGGGCATGAGGTGTTTGCACCCACAGTTAAGAAATATCCTTCCAACAAACAGCTGCCTGAAAGGTGCCTTCTTCTGATGGACAGTGCCTGGCACACCCTGCAGCCTCCATGGATGATATGAACGCCGTGTGACTGCATGAAGGTCAAGTTTCCCTCACCTCCCGACACCACGTGTGTTCTGCAGCCCATGAGCTAGCAAGTGATCTGCAACTTCACGAAGCTGTGCACAAAGGCGCTCTTCACTAGGTGTTTTAATGTCGCTGAAGAGACGTCCTTAACTCTGGAAGCATTCTGGAAGAAACATTTCAATATTCTCCACTACATCAGCCTCACTGACAGTGCCTGGGAAGATGTCACATAAACTCAGCCTGCAGGAAACTGGCCAGAATGTGTCACTGAACATGACTTTGGAGGGTCTGATGCACAAGTAGTGGGGGAGATTTGTTTTCTTCTTTCTGTTTCTTTTTCTCCTTGAAATAAAATGGATTTGAAAACAAAAGTGGGGGAGATCATGTCTATGGGCAAGTATATGGATTTGGATATTGATGATGTGGACATAGAGGAGCTTGTTGAGGACCATAGGGAGGAGCTGGTGAGGGAAGAATGTGCTGAACTCCCGAGTGAGCAGCGGAAGGAAGGCACTTGTTGAGGAGCATCCCACTGAGGAAGAGGAAGACAGGAGGTTAGCAGTAATGTGATAAAATCCATTATGGAAAAGTAGAATGAGTGACAGAATTTCCTTGAGAAGCACCAGCCTAACAACTGTAATCTGATGGACGATAACATGGTCTCTCGTTTCCAGAATTATACAGCACAGGAAAAACAAGTGACATTAGACAGATTTTTCATCAAAATTCACCCTGCAGCTAAGGGACAAGGAAGAGATCTCCAGGTGTCCTTATGGAGGGAGACTCACACTCCACAAACAGTAGCCTCCTCCCCACCCACCTTCCTGTCCTCCATGCCAGAAGTCAACTTAAGATAAGGCTAGTGTTCTTTCCTTCATACTGTACTCTACTGTATTTTGTTTCATATTTTTGTGGTTAAAGAATACATGTATGATTCAGAACAGATTAACTTTATTTACATTGAATCTTTGAATTCATGACCAGAATTGTGGAAGGAACTAAGTTTGTGAACCAAAGTACCGCTGTATCAAGAGTACTTGATGACAAATCCATTGCCAACGTGAATTTAATGGGCAAAAACTGAAAGCTTTTCCTCTGAAACCAGGAATAAGACAAGGGTGTCCATGCTCACTACTCCTATTCAATATAGCACTCGAAACATTAGCCAAAACCAATCAGGCAAAACAAAGAAATAAAAGGGATACATATAGGAAAGGAGAAGTAAAACTCTCCTTACTTGCTGCTGACATCCTTTATGTAGAAGACCCAAAAAACTCCTAGAACTAACAAATTCAATTAAGTAGCAAGATACAAAGAAATACACAAAACCCACTGAGAAAGAAATTAGGGTCCGGGGATTTAGCTCAGTAGTGCAGTGCCTTCCTGGCAAGCATGAGGTCAGGAGTTTGATTCTCGGTACCTTCCCCCAAAAAGGAAAAAAGAAATTAGGAAAAAATCCCATTTGCACTAGCTTTAAAAAAAGTAAATACTTAAGAATTAACCTTACCAAGGAAGTGAAAGACCTCTATAACAAAAACTACAGTATTCTGAAAAAAAGAGATTGAAGAGGACTTCAGAAAATGAGTGCATTCCCTGTTCCTAGGTAGGCAGAACCAATACTGTCATAATGACCATATTACCAAAACTGATGCTATAGATGTAGTACAATCAAATACTAATGGCATTTTTCATAAAACTAGAAAAAACAATCCTAAAATTCATGTGGAACCAGAAGAGACCCAGAATAGCACAAGCATTCTGAGCAACAAGAGCAAAGCCAGAGGCATTGCAATGCCTGACTTCAAGCTGTAGTACAAAGCTATAGAAGTAAAAACAGTATGATACTGACACAAAGAGGCATGCAGGTCAGTGGAACAGAATAGAGGAAGCAGAAACAGTCCCAGACCCATTCAGCTATCTGATCTTTGACAAACGGGGCCAAAAAATACACTGGAGAAAAGATAGCCTCTTTAGCAAGTGGTGCTGGGCAAACTGATTATCCACATGCAGAAGAATGAGTCTAGATCTGTATCTCTCATCCTGTACTAAAATAAAGTCAAACTAGATCACAGAACTGGATATTAAAACAGATACACTGAATCTGCTGAAAGATAAAGTGGGTAAAACTTTTGAAGACATAGGCAATAGACAAAGGCTTTCTGAATGGAGTCCCAGTTCTACAAAAAGTAACACTAATAAACAGCAAATGGGATATCAAAAAGCTTTGGAATAGCAAAGGACACAACTCAACAGAGTGAAGAAACAACCTACAGAATGGGAAAAAACCTTTTGTCAGGTTCTCGTACAGAAGACTAGTATCTGAAATACATAAAGACCTCGCACAACAAGAAATGCAGTGAGGTTGTGCGGAAAAAGTCCCTTCTACATTCCTGGTGGGAATGTAAGCTAGTGAACCACTATGGAAATCAGTATGGAGACTCCTCAAAAGACTAAAACTAGAAATTCTGTTTTCCCTAGCTCTTCCTCTACTAGGTAACTTCTTGAAAGAGTTAAAGACATCATATCATAGTGATACATGCATACCCAGGTTGATAATAGCACAACTCACAATGGCTAAATCTTGGAAGCAGCTTGCTTGTATGTCCATCAACAGATTGAATAAATAAAGAAAATGTAGTATCTATACACACACAATAGAATAATACTTAGCCATAAAGAAGGATAAATTTAAGTCATTTAGGAAGATTAGGAAGATACACCTTGAAACTATAATGCTAAGTGGAAAAAGATACAAGATTAAATATTGCATGGTTTCTCTTACATGAGAAATTTAAAGTATCAATAAAGAGCAAAATAAAAGATGATAGGAAACAGGATGGGAGAACTTTTGCAGACAGGAAGGGGATTTAGGAATGGAGAGGGAGGGGTCCTGTGAGGCAAAGGGGAGGCAAAGAGGAATAAGATTGGATATATATGTGTGCCAACTCCCTGTGATGATGATATATGTACTAATAGAAAAGGGAAAAAAAAGGGACATTCTAAGTAATAAAATATTTGGATCAAATAAAGAACATTTGGGAGAAGTATAGCAACATTGTTTTCAGTATTATACCTCTTTCAAAAGTACCTCAATTCCTGCTAAACAACCAAGATTTCCCACTAACTGAGTCACCATTGCATATACTTCTAGTAGAATGTTGAAGAAAATGGTCTGTGGTGAATAGCCAGAAAATATCTGCTTCAGGGGCTAGCAGATTCACTGCACACACAATGTTCCACATTCTCAATTAGTTTTTATACAATTAGTTATCTTACAAGTCTAAGAAAGTAGTCATTTATTTAAAAAAAATGCATGAGCATAAGCTGCACGTGGTATGCACACCTGTAATTGCAGCAC
Source organism: Cuniculus paca (assembly GCA_004365215.1). Taxonomy (NCBI): domain Eukaryota; kingdom Metazoa; phylum Chordata; class Mammalia; order Rodentia; family Cuniculidae; genus Cuniculus; species Cuniculus paca. The sequence goes on along the minus strand of RJWT010015980.1, from coordinate 15,881 downwards.
TCAGAAGGCTGAGGCAGGAGAATTGCCACTTTGAACTCATCCTGGGTAATTTAGTGACTTAGTGAGACTCTCTCAAAAAATCAAATAAGAGCTGGAGTTGTAGCTCAGTGCGAAGCCTTGGGTTCAATCCCAAGACCAGAAAAATAAAGTCAGTGGCAGCTATATTGAAAAAAAATGTATTTTTTTTACTTAAAAATGTGATTACCCTTCATTGTAAACCTGTGTTGTCATAATAATTCTCCCAGTTTCCCTTATGTTCAGGACAAACTTACGTTTCAGAGACCCAAAAACTTCACAGCACAGCCCTTTGGCAGGCCTTTCCTACTGCTCCTCTCTGAACCCTTTTGTTTCAGCCTCTCCTCTGTGCTTCACCAGCCCCAGGTGTTTGTCGTGACATTGTTGGGCTGGAAGTGGTAGCACTGGAGCTGCGCGGCCCAGTTCCCAGTCTCTGTTCGGTCGCGCTGACCTGGCTTATTGCCATTTGGGTGCCACATGGCGAGGACATCCTGTCTGTGCTGTATGCCTGTGCCAGCCTCACAGACTGCTCCCGTACACACAGGACAGTTTCCATAGTGCTGCCAGACCATCCAACATGATTCAGCCTGTAAATCCTGGTCAGGACCTTGCACTCAACCCAAAGATAAAGGCTGGTCCTTAGGGGAGGCCAAATCAGACCCAAGCTGCTGGCTGCAGTGCAAGCAGTGTTGAAACCCTCCCTTCTCTGTTCTTTCTTCTTAGATTTGGAGCCCAGCAGATTCTCTGCACAGTCCTGATGCTTGGAACCTTTCTTTGTCAAATTTTACTTTATAAATTTATAAGAGTAGAAGGCTGGGGGTTTAGCTCAGTGTCCTAAGTGCCTGTCTGGCAAGTACGAGTTCATGAGTTTGATCCCCGGTACTAAAAAATAAATAAATAAATAAACTTGTAAGAGTAGATATGAGGAGTGGGCTAGTTATCCATATGTGAATTGGATATAGATAGTAATGAGTTTTCATTCTAATGCTTTTATAGATATTTCTAAACATTACAGTCAAAAAGCTACAATAGAGCAAGAACTCCCGACAGCAACACAGAAGCTGATAACAACTAATGACTGTATCCTGTCTTCAGTAGTGGCATTAACAAACGGAGCAGGAAAGGTAATTATTCTCTGACTTATTTTGATCTTAATTTTAATCTTAAGTACACTCGGTTATGTTTTTTTAATGACAGAAAAATTGATCTGTACAAGGATTTTGGCCTATAAAGCCTTCGTTCAATAGCCTCTCTTTTCATTCTCTGTACCCAATTTTTATTTATTTTTTTGACTCTCCTTTTAAAAATTATTTATTTTTAATTATTAATGCATGTTTGCAGTATCTAATTCAGTTTTTCTTTATTTTTATTTTTAATTTTTTTCAGCTTTAGATACAATCATCTCAATATTTAAAACAATATGGGAGTGACTGGCATTTGTGATAAATGAGTGAATTACTCACTTAGTTTCAGTGCAAGACTGGATAATTTGAAGAGTCAGAATAGATCCAGTGACTATCAAGGATCTGTTATATAAAACAATGGGAACTTACTGAGAAGGAAAAAAAGAGTCTGATATCATTTTTGTTAGTATTTTGCCATACCCCGCTTTTTCTGTTTTTTGATATCACTTATGACAGTACTGCCTCTGTGGTTTTATATCTTAGCAGTTTCTTTAAAGTGACTTTAACATGTATCTTTTGTTGAACTATTAATATTAAGTAATGATCATTTGGACCATTGAAAATCCTTTGTGGGTATTCTGACTTCTGCAGAAGTCTCACTCCTGTATCACACTATCACCTGCACCTTTAACAGTTAGAGTTTCTTTAAGGTCTATCCATGTGAATAAAACCAGAGCCTGTATTCAGAATTATCTTAAGCTATTTATTACAGCAACTCAACATAATTTCTGAAGGAAATGCTAATCTCTGTATCTGTATTTGTACTTCATTCTTTTTTAATTTTTATTTTTATCGGTACATTGTTTGCAGTACATGATGATTACATTCATCGTGGGGAGTTGGTACATGAACATAACACATCTCAACTTCATTCTTTTTTTCTGACAAGTTCATCATAATAGTAACGGATTTTCTTCAGGTGTTTTAAATCAAATCAGAAGTGAGCATAGGTCATGTTGGACAGTCAGTGTCCCCCTTTCTAAACTTGGACTGGCTTTTTTGACTGTTGGCGCTGAAGCACTAAGGGCCATAATAAAGGTATTAAAGTGTGGGTAGTATTTTTGGTTGTGGTTTTTTTGTTTGTTTGTTTGTTTTTGTTTTTGTTTTTTTGCAGTGCTAGATTGAACCCAGGACCTTTGCACTGAGCCATGTTCCTAGCCCTTTTTGTGTTTTTTATTTTGAGACTGGTCTCACTGAGTTGCCTCGCCTCACCTCCAAGTCCCAGAATTACAGGGATCATCCCCACTCACTTCTCTTTCAGCTGCTTCATCTACAGCATGCCAGAGTCTTTCTCAGTGTAACTTTGAGTCTGTTAGAAAATTCTAAAAAAAAAAAGTGATATACATGAGTCTGGGCATTTCCTCCTTTTTAAGAAAACACTGAAATATTAGGACCTATATATTTCATAGTTTATTAGTTTTGCTTTGCCTGAAACCTTAAAATGTGGTCACAGGGAAAGGTATCTGTCTTTATTCACCAGGAATATAGCTCAAGAGCTTTGGAATACTGTTTTCATTAAATACTATCTAACATAGAGTTTTATTAACATAGTAAGGCATTAGCATAAAACATAACCTTCAAATTATTAGTGACTAACTGCTTAATTTTAGAGTAGTTTTTGCCAAGGTGGAACAGTCTGTTTCACAAATCACTTTTTCATATTTATCAAGATAGAATCCTTTTTTTACATAAGATTTATTTTTCTAGTTAGGATATTTAGCCAGACATTTTTGGTTTTGTTTATATCATCATTTTATATAGCACTGTAAATTCAAAATCATGTCTCAGCAAAATTATAGTCATAGATCTTTTTGTGGCTGCTTATATAAATTTAACAGATATTAAATCTCTAAGTATCAAGAATACTGAATTTTTAGTGTTTTTTCCTATTTATAATTCACAAATTGAGACTTGCAGAGTTAAATTTAAGTAAGGGTTATATATTCAAGATGTTTATGTCATGAATTCTATTGGAATGCAAATGTTCAGGATTGCAGTACACATGGAACAACTCCAAAGATATTTTGAGATTGATGTAGAAATGAAGGCCATAAACAGCTTATGAAACTCACCTGCAGAATAAATCAGAATCAGTCTTGGTTTTCATGAAGAAGAGACCTTATCTAGAAGAGGACATACCAGAATTCAGTTCTGTCTCTCTTTTACTTATTTATTTATTTTTTTGAGACGGGCTCACTCTGTAGCCCAGGCTGACCTTGAACTCAAGGAAATCCTGCCTCAGCCTCCTTAGTACTGAGTACAGGCATGCAACACCATGCCCGGCAGAAATCAGTTCTCAGTGTTTATATTTTCCTTTTATGATGTTTCATTGCCTAGGTCAGTGGTGGTAAACCTATGGCATACGTGCCACAGCAGGCTGTTTATTATCGTCAAAAGCTCTGAAACGTTTGCCATCACTGGCCTACGTGTTCTCCTCAGATAAATAAATGTGGGCTTTGGGGCAGGTGTTTATTAAATTTAATTTCCATCTCAGTATCTTTAAACTTCTGAAAGCTATTAGATGTGAACTGTAGATTACTGTTGGAAAAAAGAAGCTGTCTTGTTGTCACATGTTGTATAGATGGCGTCTTTCTTCAGCAACAATGTGGACTACTTCATTGCGTCGCTCAGCTACGGACCCCGCGCAGCCAGCAGGTTCATCAGCCCCCCGGCCGCGGAGTGCATGCTGCAGTACAAAAAGAGGGCGGCTGCCTACATGAAGGCCCTGAGGAAGGTGTGTGAGCTGCCAGGAGCGCGTGCCCTGGAGGGAGTCAGGACCTTTCCAGAGCATGGCAGGCGCTTTTCCACTGTCCATGTTGTTTAGGTTTTCCTGGTTTTGGGGGTGAAGGTGTTTGGTGAGTGTTGGGGGGTGTCTTTCAGAAGAGCAAATGACAGAGCCCCAAACCTTAACTGGTAAGCACAGGCCCTGGTGGACTCTGTCCCCTGTGCCTGGGGTGAGGTAGGCTGACAGGCAGTGAATACTCAACTTCAACAAATCTTGAACTTGAAGAAACACAAAAAATTAAATGTCTTTACAGTTTTTTCTAAATATAGTTAAGCATACACGATCATTGCAAAAAAATTCAGAAGATACAACAGTACATTAAGAAGAAAATTATAATGATGCCAAGTTCTACCACCTAAATGTAGCTGGCTACTCTTTGTCAGTATATATCTATATGTTAGAAAGTTTTGATATGTAAGCACTCGTGTGGGTGTGTATATATTCACCATAAAAAGCAAAATGTATTCAACTTCATATGCTGTTTTAGATTCTTTTTCTCAACACATTATGGATATGTCCATATAGCTACCATATAAATTACTATCATCATTTTAATGCCTCTATAGTATTTTATTCTGCAAATATGTAATAATTTGGCCATTCCATTGCTGGTGAATATTCGTCGTTGGCTGTTTTTCACTGTTACGGGTAGTGCTGCAGTGGATATTTACATTTTACTTTTTCCCCTTCATTTCTGTAATTTTTTTCCTAGCGTTAAGGATCAAACCCAGGATCTTGTGATGCTAGGCAAGCATTGTACCCTTGAGCTACATTCTCAGCTCTCTTTAAAATTTTTAATTACAAAATACATAAACATATTCTTATGTTCCGTTAATGTAGAACATTATAGGCAAATTATCCCTAGTTCTAGTTTCTATCCAGAGGTAATCATATATCAGCTTGAGCATTTATATCCATCAGACTTTTTGAGAATTTATATCCATCTATATAAATCTATAAATAATGTGTAGAATTCTTTTTTAACTTAGTGAAAGTTTCAGTCATTGTATCATTTTCTTTTTTTCATTTAAAATGTTTTAGTGAGCTATACCATTACATATTGTGTCCTTTTGAATACAGCATAGAATTTTATAAGATGAGTGTCCATAGTTTAATTAGGTTTCCCTTCGTTGGATGATGTTAAGGTTGATTCTCATTTCTTATTGTTACAGTAAAACTGCATAGACAGCCTTGTATCTATCTCCTTTGGCATATGTGGAATACTCAGAAATAAAATGTTTTGAGCCATGTGTGGTTTGCACATTTTACATTTTGTTTTCATTTTTGCAGTGCTGGAATTGAGCCAGGGCCTCGTATATGCTAAGAAGCACTCTGACACCGAGCTGTACCCAGTTTGGCCTTAAGCTTGCCACCCTCCTGCTTCAGCCTTTCCATTAGCTGAGGTTGCAGACATGTATCACCATGTCTAGCAACATTTTAAGTTTTAATAGCATCAGCCAAGATCTTCCTATATTTGTGTAATTGTTTTAATTTTATCTTTACAATTCTACCAAATCATAGTTCAGTGTTTGTGAATATTTCAACTTTTGGCACATTTGTCTAGCCTTCAGGAAGGCTCCTTATAATTATGTAGACATATCAATTTAACATATAAATTTAATCTTTGTCTCTCTCAGAAGAGGCTCCTCACTGTTATTTGTACTTGTATATCCTTGCTTATTAATTAGGTTCAATATCCTTTCATAGTTATCATCTATGTTCTGGTCTTTTACCTATTTTATTTCAATTAATTTATTTTTGCGATACTGGGGTTAGAACCCAGGGTTTAGTATGTGCTTTTTTGTTTGTTTGTTTTTTTGGTACCAGGGATCAAACTCATGACCTTGCACTTGCCAGGCAGGTACTTGTGCCACTGAGCTATACCCTTGGCCAAGATCCCCAGTTCTTAAAATTTTATTTTGCAATAATGTCTTACTAAGTTTCCCAGTCTGGCCTCCAGCTTTTAGTCCTCCTGCCTTAGCCCTGCAAGTAGCGGGCTAACATGTATGTGCCACCACACCCAGCCTCATTTACATTTGTAAAATAAATGTTCCTAACTAAGGTTGAAAGAGCTCCCTATATATTAAGAACTTGGGGCTCAGTGGAGCATATACAAAGGCCCAAGTTTCAATCCTCAGCAATTATAACTGCAAAGAATTTTAATATCCAACAAGTCTGTTTTCTTTTATAGTGCTCCTATTCAGCCTCAGCACCTTCCAAGGTTGTGAAAATACCTACATTTTATTGCAGTATTTTTGCTAAGTTTTAGATTTAAATCTTTGGTGTGGATCTAAGGATCTGAATAGAAGGATCTAAAAGAAGAATCTAAATAGTTTTTTTTCTAAATGATCAGCTGGTTGTCCTTGCACCATTTATCCAGTATCCTTTCTCCACTGAATTAGAAATGCAGTATTTGTCACATAATAGATTTTTATGTATGCTTGTATCTGTTTCTGACTTTTATTCTGTTCTTAATCTTTATTTTGGTGCAAGTCTGTATAGTTTAATGTAGTATAGATTTTATAATTGGCATAAATTCTCTTTATTTTCTTCTTTCAAAATAAATGCATTTATATTTTCCCAGGTACAGTACTGAAGGGAATAGCCTCCATTTGCATACATCTGAATTCATCCCCACACTCGTGCAGCATTGTCATCTGCATATGTAGGATTAGATGAGGGTGGTGACAGTATTTTTCCTTGAATTCCTACTTGCTTTTTCCACAGCCTCTCCCGGAGTCTGTGCCTTATGAGGAAGCACTGGCAGACCGTCGGGTCCTTCTTAGCTCTACAGAAAGCCGGGAAGGGCTCACGCAACAGGTAGGGCCCTGGGAATCCTGCGGGGCTGCTGAATCCTTTGGAAAAGGGTTCTAAGATGCATAGAGTGGTTAGAGACTCAGAAGACTCATGTCATTAATATGTAACTAACATGTAAAATTAGTTGTCCTGTACATACTAAGAAGCATGATAGGCATAGCCGAAAACATATCAGTGTTCTAAATACTTGGTCATGATTCATTTGGTGTTACAGTCCACGCAAGATTAATACTAACACACTTGGACCATGATGACTGATTCTTTGGACACTAGATTTAAATATCCAAAATAGGCTACAAAGGAAGGAGGACCTAGAGAACCAGCATTTGGTTTCATTTCTTAAGTGAGCAGGAGTGGAGAATTTCCAGTTAGTTGGTCAGTTGAATTTGAGTAGCAGATGAAAGTAGAAGGTACAGTCCCTTTCAGAAATTGGTACCAAGATCAGTTTAGCTTTTATCAGAGGTTTACTTACTCAGTTCAACATCTGAGCTGGCTTTAGTTTTAGAAATACTTAGAACACGAAGAAATTCACCTAAGGTGATATTCTGTCAGTGCTATCCTTACTCTGATTAGATATGTATCACTTATCTTTTCAACATTAATGCACTAAAACTTTCACCTACACAAAAAGTTCCTGAAAAGCAGAACTCCTCCAACACAATAAAATGTGGAATGCCTTAAAAATTATTTAAAAATTTTTTTGAACGGAAGTAAAGTAAGGCTCAAAGAAATGAAAAGTGAATTATACACAAAATAACTAGTAAGTGACAGACTCAGTTGCCTGACCTCTGAGCTGAGGCTTGTCCTGCTGTGCCATTGGTAGCCCTCTGGCTCATAAGGATGCTCTGAGCTAGGAGGTGGTGGCATAACACAGCAAGAAGGCATGGACTTGTGGGCCAAGCAGATGGGGTCCCAAATTCTGACTGTGTTTTCTAGCTTAGCAAATGATATAGCTGCTGGAAGCCTTCATTCTCTGAGAAGTAAGAATTGTAGAATTATTAGGAGGTCACACTGGAATAACTGGAAGAGAGTGCCACAAACAGTGCCTGCTACACAGTAATTGTTCAGCTATGATTGCTGGTAAACCATTTGAATTTACTGTTTAAGATTGCTTTTATTTTTATGTAATTCTGAAGCCATTATTTCCCCCGAGAATTGTGTTTTTTTTTTTTTTTTTTTTTTTTTTTTGCGGCACCAGGGATTGAACTCACGACCTTGTGCTTGCCGGGCAGGCGCTTAGACCGCTGAGCTAGATCCCCAGCCCTGTTTTTGAGACAGGGTTTCACTATGCCGTTCAGGCTGGCTGTGAGCTCACTTTGTAGCCCAGGCTGGTCTCGAACTCACAACGATCCGCCTGTCTCAGCCTCCCGAGTGCTGGGATTACAGGAGTGAGCCACCACGCCCGGCCTAGAATTATGGTTTTTTAATTTGTTAAATTACAATAAGCTGGAGATGGTTGTGTATGCCCATAATCCCAGCTCTCTGGGAGACTGAGGTAGGAGGATCACAAGTTGGAACCTAGTCCAAGCAATTTAGTAATTTATTGAGACCCTGTCTCAAAGTATAAATAACAAAGAGTTGAGGCTATAGCTCAATGCAAGGGCCCGGGGTTCAATCCTCAGTGCCACAATAAGCAAACAAAGTTTAACATACTTATAGAAAATAAACTCCACTGATGTGCATCCCAGCAAATTTTCATAAGTGAGTATTGAATGTAACCAGGACCTAGATTTAAAAAAGGGAGGGAGCTGGTCATGGTGGTGCACACCTATAATCCCAGCACTCATGAGGCTAAGGTAGGAATAGTGCCATGAGTTCAAGGCTAGCCCATCTTCAAAAAGTGAAACCCATCTTCAAAAAGACCAGAAACTATGTAAGGTATGTTTTAGAAAAAATTTACCAGGGCCCAGGAAGCCTTCCTCAGACCCTTTTCCATACTAGTCTTCCCTCCCAAAGCTAACCATTCTCCCATATTCTCATGCCATAGAGTGCCTTTGTTGTCTGGTATGAACCTTTTATTAAATACAGTCATGCTGTTTATGCTTCTTCCCATCTGACCTGACCCAGCACTGTAGAAATGAAAGTTCCTGTTGACCATAGACACACCCACATTTGCATTTTATCTTTTAAACATAGTGAGATGATTGGTTGAAATCATCTGCCTTGATAGTTACTGATTATTGAACACTTTTTTCTTATGTTTGTAGTCTTGTTCCAGTGCTATTCTGTTCTTTTGTTATTTTTACCTGTTTTTCTAATAGGCACCTTTTTCATATGGACTTGTAAGAATTCCTTATGTTTTCTCAGTATTCTATCTCTGATGAATGCTTTACAGGTTCCTTTTCTATTTCTTGTGTTTTCTTTTACTGTTAATGAAGTCCTTGGTAAACCAAGGTTTTATTTTACTTTAATTCAATTTCTCATTTTAAGGTTAGAAACCAAAAGTGCCTCATAGAGGTAAAAACAATAATGCGTGACCCTGTGTAATAAATCTCTCCCCATCCCAGGCCAGGCTTTATTGTTTTTACCTCTGTGAGGTAGTTTTGGTTAACATTTTTTTTTCTTTTAAAGAGAATAAAATCAAAAGAGAATAAAATCAAAACAAAATAGAATAAAGCTAATCAGAACAGAACAATGAAAGCAATATAGGACTTCAAAACAAGATAATAAGAAATCAACAATGGCTACCACAATGTCTCTTGTTTTCTTCAAAATAGCTGTCCATACCATCAGACATAACAAAATCAAAACAAAACTTTAAAATCAATCAGAACAAAAGAATGAAAGCATATTTTAAAGAGAATAAAACCAAACAAAATAAAAGAATAAAACCAATCAAAACAAAACAGTGAAAGTGATACAGGATTTCAAAACAGGATAATAGGAAATCAACAATAGTTACTGTAATGCCTCTTGTTATCTTCAAAATTGCTGCCCATACCATCAAACATAATAAAATCAAATATAGTAGAACAGAATGAAACCAATCAAAACAGAACATTGAATAAAAACAATAAAACAGAACAAAATAGTGAGAACAATATTGGATTTCAAAAACAAGACAGAAGGAAATCTCCCATATTTGCTGTATTACATATTGTTATCCTCTTAATAGATGCTCAGACTACTGGCCTTAGGCCTGCAAAGTGATGAAACAATACAAGTATTAAGTTGTTTTGGTACCTCAGGTGCTATCAACTCAGCCTGTCCTCTAAATCAGCTGGTTGCTTACAGGGTGTAGCGGGGTGGGAGGGTGTTCTTGTCTCCCAGTCTGCACACTGGTTGACTTACAGGAGGGGCAAATTGTCTTCTTGTTCTTATTACTGCTCCCAGGCCCAGCATAGCTTCCGTTCACTCACAGGAAGGGCAAATTTGGCTTGTTTCTCCTCCCAGCCCCTGCATGGCTTGCACCAGCTCATCAGAAGGGCAGATTGTCTTCTTGTTCTTCTTGTTACGCCTCCCAGGCCCAGCATGGCTTCTGCCAACTCACAGGAAGGGCGAATTGGCTTGTTTCTCCTTCCAGGTCCTGCATGACTTGTGCCACTTGGTTAATATTTTGTAAACCATTTTTTGGCCACTGTTGGGACCAAAGCATTTTTGTTACTATTGGGATCTAAAATGTCCTGCCAAAGGCTCATTGTGTCAAAGGCTTGATTGTTAGCTCATGGGCTTTTGGGGGTGACCAGATCAAGAGGGCTTATCAACGATGAGTTCCTACTGAATGGGTCATTAGATTGTGGGGCCTAGATAAAGGAAGTGAGTCATGGGACATAGCCTTAAAAACTATATCTCGTCCCTGGCTCCTTATTGTCTGTGCTTCCTTGTTGCCATGAGGAGAACAGCCTTCTGCCACCATGCCTTTATGTCGTAATGTTCTGCTGCAACTTGGGCCCAAAGCAGTGGACTCAGCCAACCATGGGCTGAAGTCGCTAACACCATGAGCCAACATAAGCCTTTCATCCTTTTAGGTTGTCATAAGGTATTTTATCAGCAACGAAAAGCTGATTAACATAGCTGCTAAGTCTTGTCTATATCACTACTAAGATGCACAACTCTGTTACATTTCAAGGTTCAACAGAGTTTAGAAAAGATTTCTAAACTGGAACAGGAAAAAGAACATTGGATGTTAGAAGCACAGTTAGCCAAAATCAAGCTAGAAAAAGAAAACCAGCGAATCGTGGATAAGCTAAAGAGTACTAGCAGTGGGCAGCTGACTGGGCTGGCCCAGGAAAATGCAGCTGTCGTGAATGCCACTGGCCAGGACGAAGCCACAGCAAAGGCCACGATGGATCCTGTTCAGAGCACTGGTCTGGTGAGTGTCTTCGTAGTTGTCTATGGTTTTCTTTTTCACATACTCATTAGTAAGGATCTAACCTAGTGTTCAGTATGACCTATTGTCTCAATCCATTCCATTTGCTACAACAAAATACCACAAACTAGGTGATTTGCAAGAATGAAAATTTCCTCACAGTTCTGGAAGCTGGGAAGTCCAAGATCAAAGTGCTCATGGGTCTGGTGTCTGGTGAGGGTGTGTTTCCTGGCGCTTATATGGTGGCAGAAGTGAGCAAGTCCTCTGGCTCTCTTTTGTAAAGGCTCTAATCTCATGAGGTCATCTCCCTAGGCCTCCACCCCCCAATACCATCACCTTGGGGCTTAGGTTCTTACATAGGAATTTTGGGGAGTCATACATTCAGACCATAAGAGCTATCTGAATTACTTGTTAGTATATAACAGTATTGATCCATGTGCCTCCAGAAAAAAGCAGATTAGTAAGTAGGCTGTCTCCTTCCAAAAGCAACTGCATTGACCTCCCTGCAACTGTTGAATTCCCTTTGGTTTTCCATGATCTATCCTCTTGGTGAGAGGTATGTTTCTGGAAAAGATATAGTAAGTCAAATGAAAGATGATTCTGTTCTTTTATAAAAACATTTCTGATGGTTTCTGTTTGTTTGTTTTGTTTTTTGAGATAGCATCTCAATGCCTAATTTAGGCTGGGCTTGTACTGTTATATAGCACATGCTGGCCTCAAACTCATGGTGATCCTCCTGTCTCAGCTTCCGGAGTGCCAGCATTATAGTCATGTACCACCACACCAGGCCCCTTGGCATAAGCACTTTTTAACAGCTAGAGAAAAAGTAATTGGTACTCCTTCTTCACTGAATAGAAAATTATGACTATTCAATTAAAAAGTATTACAAAAGACTTTACAGCTAGCTGATGTAACGTTTGCTAGTACACACTGCCCACTGCTGGGATAATGCTTTGAGGATAGTATTTAGAATAGGTAGAAACTGCCTTTGTGGTCTCTAGTTAGCAAAATTCGTTAGAAGAGAATGTCCAGAAGTTTTCTGAAGTGATTGTGCCCACATACTTCCCTTTACACCTTGAACTATAACCTGAATTCAGTAGTCACAACTGTGTTTGGTTTTGTTTTTTGAGGAAGGGTCTTGCTATGTAGTCCAAGTGGGCCTTGACCTTGCAGAGATCCTCCTGCCTCAGCCTATTGAGTGATGGAATTACAGGGGTGATTTTCTAGTCCTGCATCCCCTGTGTTCTGTAAACCAATGTGGACTGAGAAGAGAAAATTTTACACGTCATGTTTGAAATGCAAGCATTCGATTCTGAAGATTCTTTTCCTTGTGTTCCAGATTGGAATTTTAACCAGGACATCTGACAGTGAGGTAATGTGCGCTTGGCATTATGTTGTCTGTTAGTAAATGCCCGGCAGGGTGTTTGTTGACAAAGTCCTGTAGAAACCGTCTTTGTCCACTTTTTTCCTGACAATTCTAGCAAATGTGGAGTCAGTGTTTTCCTCTTCTGTCAATGAATTCATGTTGGTTTTTCTCTGGTTCTCTTTTAACTGTCACCAAAAACTTGCTTTTGTGATTGCCTTCTTGAGGGCCTTGCCTAGGCGATTTTTGAGATGTGGCCCTGTGCTGCCTCCTCTTGCTGGCGTGTGTGTGAGGCTCAGGGCCTTGATGAGCAGCGCGTGCAGGTCAGATTTGACTTGTCATATAGGTTTGCACGATTGGGTTTTGAAATATTTTAAGGTGTAACTTTATAAGTAACTGTTGACAAAACTGAAGTTATCCAGTTTGCCATTCAGTATGGAAAACTGATAAATATAGTTCAAGTAGATGGGTAGGATCTTTGACTTCTTTATTTATCTTATAGGTAATCTTGAAATTCTGTATGTAGTTTTTCCTTTAGCAGTGGGTCCTGAACCCAGAGGTGCCCCACCACTGAGCTACATTCCAAGCCCTTTTTATTTTTTATTTTGAGACTTAGTCTTGCCAAGTTTCTCAGACTGACCTTGAATTTTAAAACAGTCTTTCTGCCTCAGCTTCCTGGGAAACTTGATTCCATGCATGCACCACTGCACTTCGCTGTTCATGTATTTTTAAACTAAACTCAGTACTGTGTCATTGCCAGAGTAACTGAGAGTAATACTAGACCAAAGACCAAAAACTGATGTAGAAATAATTTATTAGTGTGCCTTATGTTAAGATAATGTAAAGAAAAAAATGAATGTTGAGAATTTAGTAGTCCCAATAAATACCCCTTCTCCTGCCCTCTTCCACTTAGACGAGGACACAGGAACCAGGCAGGGAGATTCTGAAAGTCAGGCTTGTGGCTGCTGAAGGCTGGGTAGAGGGGCGGGAGTTGCATGGCCCCAGTGGGGCTCCCAGTACTGCACCTCAGCTCTGCTCTCCACTGAGAGCGTCTGAAGCCAGGACTTTCTGAGAGAGGCAGAATGCTGGATTAAAAAAAAATTGGTAGTGTCCATTTACCCACCACGGCTGATGCTGCTTTGAGAGGTGGGTAAACTGTGATTCCCCATCCAATGTCGAGAGCAAGTGTGCAAACTGAGGTCTTTTTCTTTTGCCTGGAATTGCATCATCTCCCCGGCTGCATTTGTTTATGTGTGTGCGCTCTGTTTAGGTTGCAGATGCAGAATCTCGTGAAGACCTGATTAAAAACCACTATATGGCCAGGGTAGTGGAGCTCACGTCGCAGCTGCAGCTGGCTGACAGTAAGTCAGTGCATTTCTACGCTGAGGTGAGTGGGGCCTTATCAGGATTCAGGAATCAGGTCCCTGTCCTGTTCTGCTACTCACAGGATGTGTGTGTTTCAGATCTACTTGAGTCTGTAAATTTGGTTGCAGTTCATACTGATGAGTTTATGTACCACTCAAAATCTTCATTTCCATAAATATAAACTTTAGACCAATTTGTCATTTCTAAGTTTCTGTGAGATAGCTGGGAGACTTAGAGTGGCCTTCCCTATACGCACGTAATGTATGATTTTTTTTCCATTTCTTTTGAGACAGGACCTCACTGTGTAGTCCAGGCTGGCCTTGAACTCACTATGGAGCCCAGCCTTGAACTTGAGACAGTTATCCTGCCTCAGCCTCCTGAGTGCTGGGATTGCACCACCATGGATCTTTTCAATCTTTAAAAGATACAAAATCTTACTTTTGTTACTTTTTCTTCCTTCACCAAATAATCATGTTCTCTTGAGAATTAGAAAACCATTATACAGTGTAATTAATACAATACTGCAGTTTGCAAAGTAGAAGGGAAAAATGAAGGAAGTAAGTATGGATAGTAAAGCTCAAGAAATGAATATTTCCCTTTCGAATGCTCCCTGCTTGTCCAGAGTAGCTCATGCGCTTGCTTGCTCTCCTCCCCCCCCCCACTTTTTCACCTTCAAATAAATTATCTGCTTTATTTTTACAACAGAGAGATCAAGAAACAAGTGGTGGGATAAATGAATGTTGCCCAGCAAGGAAGACCTTTATGGTCTCCAGTTGAAAGCTTTATATTAAAAGGTCAATCATAGGTGGCAGATAGAGAATTACAATGCTTAAAATTTTTACACAACTTGAAAATGAAAAGATGGCACCCTTCATTGAACCTGACTTTATCTCTGATTTTCTCCTACACTGCAGAGATGGAGAGATGTGGATAGGAGGTCAGTTGCTAGAAGTGGAATGGGTCTTTGCACCTTTTCCTGCCCAAATAAATGAGGTGCCTAGCTCAGCAGGGCTTGCCAGCAACCACTGTACCTGTGCTCATCAAGCGGAGCAGTGGTGTCAGCTGCTGGAATGCTCGGGGGAGGACAGCAGGTCATGACAGGCAGTGCAGTCACTGCAGCACCTGCCTGAGCTGTGCGGGGCAGCAGATAAGCCTGCTTTGTGGGCAGGCTCCCTGCCTGCTTTCTGAGTTGCGTCCTGACATGAGACAGTGTCATCCGCATGAAGACCCACGCGTCCCTCTCCCTCTTTGTGAGGTGCAGTGCTAAGCACAGAGTAAACATCTGGTTAATAGGAGGTGTGCAATTGGTTGGCTAACTGTCCTGAAGTTTTCTTGAGAAGTAAAATGAGTAACTGGAGAATTTTTTAGGCTATTTTATCCAAGACACATGGCTATTTTAGTAATTGTCTTCAACACAACTGTGATACAAGAATTTTTAGCTGGTCCTAGTTTTTCTCCATCTGTAAACAGGAAGTGGTGGCCCCATGTGACCTCCTCACTGGATTGATGAGTGTGGGCATCTGACATGGACACAGTGTTAAAATATGTCTCACCAGATTCTCCTTGTTAGTCTTGTTAGGCGCCTTATTGGAAAGTCTAATGATCCGTTGAACAGTAGTGTGAAATGGAATTTTTCCTTTTCCATTTTCATCGCTGTACCTCTGGGTGGTCTCAGTTTGTTAGAACTCCTTATAGCCCTGCTCATTTTTCCTATTTAGACAGCATAACCTGTCTACTGTGGGACTGTGGGCAATAGTCTCCAAGGAAGGTCTTTAAACACAAGAAAAGCATCTTAGGATCAAATACCAGAAGGCGTTGGTCAATTTTGAAATAATAATCAGTTCTCTTTTCATCCATCATAAGTATACATTAATTCTGGGTAAATGTGAAGAGTTTGTTCGTTTTTGTAAACACTGGGTTCGCAGGTCAGAGGTAGGAAAAACTGCTGACCTTGAGTTGCTGGACTTTTTTTCCTTTACTAAAGTAAAGCAGGTTGGCTACATCTCCATGTACTCCATGCATGGTACAGATATCTGTGGAATG
>RJWT010015979.1:0-20110 GCA_004365215.1 Cuniculus paca | reverse complement strand
GGGAGCTGTGCTGTTCACAGGCAAGCATTGTAATGGAGTTTTCATGCTGGAAATGAAAACGGCTCCCGAAGAGCTGGACTGAGGTTCTGTAATGACTGGAATGTGATTCCCAGAAAGGAGCAGGTGAGGCATGACCAGTGTGTGATGGACACTTCAGCAAAACCTGACCAGGTCCTCCTCTCCATGTCCTGTGACTCAGTCAGAAAGTTCCAGACATGTCTTGGAGTGGGAGTCGGAGGCCTAGAAGGTAAGAGAAGGAAGAAAAAACCAGGTTTTTGTCGTTGTTGTTGTTGTTGTTGTTGTTTTTCTGTCCCCAGGGTATTCACACTAAGCTACAACCCCAGCCCTTCTTTTATCTTTTATTTTGAGACAAGGTCTTGCTAAGTTGCTACATCACCCAGCCTGGGCTCAAACCTGTGATCCTCCGCTGACTTAACCTCCCCGAGGGCTGGGATTACAGGAACTTGCCAAGACAGCCCACTGAGAAAGTCAAGTCTTGAGAAGAGGGTGTGTGTGTGTGTATGTGTTTGTGTAGAAGTGGCATATGAAAGAAGCACAGAACTGTGTGGCTTCATGTGGTGTGCTAATCAAGCAATAGCCTGTGCTGATAGAATTTATAGTCTCACTGTCAGTCAACTCAAGGAGAGATAAAACAGTAGAGATGAGAGGTTAGAGAGTAATAATAGCTATTTTAATGGAGAAATACTACAGAGAAAGTGGAAGTCGTCTTGCATACCATGCCAGATTAAATGTCTTAATGCAGAACATTGATCAGTTTACAACACTGGCTTCCCAGAAACCATCCATGTCCCCGTGCATCCCACCCCAGGCTGTTGAAGGAAGCTAAGATTGGCTGCCCCACCATTCAACATGTTCCACGGTCTGGCTTTGATTTTCTCTATAGCTTTAACTTCTCAATGCTAACTTTCACACCCTCTATGCTCCAGCCAAAATGATGATACACTGGACGCATCCCCCCTTTTCTTCTTTCCCACTTATGCACAGACTATTTTCTCTACCTGGAAGCTTCCAACTCCTCATTATTGGATATCTACACTCTTCCAAGCCCCATCTCAACTGCAGTGTAGTCCACGAAGCTTAACTTTATCTTTTTCTCTGCCGCAAATAATTTCACCCCATTCTCAACATCTCTGTGCACCTCTTAATACTCTTTCAATTCAATATAATCAGTATTGATTATATACAATGCATGAAATACTCTAGAATTACAATTACACACATATGCACATGCAAATAGATTTCATATTTTCAAGGGCTAATTTTATACATGGGAAACAAGAAGGTGAATCGCAATTCATTGTGAATCAGTTTGAAGAATTCAAGAAGAGAAATGTATACTAAAAACACTAGAGTCCCAAAGGAAAGATCTGTTCTCTTCTCAGTATTGAACACCAACCACCTAGTTGATCACCTTTGAGTCCTGTTGTCTCTGAGTTCCTATATCCAGTCCATCAGCAATCCTGTAACCTGCACTTCCGAAACATATCCTGAATCCATCTACTTTTCTCCATTTCTACCATGACCACCATCTCTTGCCCCATTGGTTTCTCTATTAGTCTCTCCACTTCCAGTATTGCATTGTGCAACTACCCTCCCCAGAGAAGTCAGCCATCTTTCTAAAATGTGAATCAAATCAGGTATATACTGGTTACAATTTCAATTATTTCCAGTTATATATAAAATCCAAATCTCTTCCCATAGCCTATAAAATCTACCCCCAAGAAAACCTTTCTATTATACAAAATCTTGCATAATCCAACATCTACTACCCTCACTAACCTCTCTTTTCATAACTCTCACCCTCTTCTTTCCCTTCCCACAGTTTTCATTTCTATTCTCCGACACATCAAACTTGTTCCAATCTTAGTATGTTTGCACTATCTGTTCCTCCTGTCTAGAGCATTCTTCCTTCCAACCTGCTCATAGCTGTTTTTCATTATTCATTATTCACAATATTTATGCCCCCCTCTTTTATTGCTTAAACATCCCTTCCCTGACCATCCTACTTCAAGCATACAATAGTCACTTCTCTCTGATAACTTTTTTCTCTGAGAATAGGAATGATAAGCCTTCATCTCTGGATGCTGGGAAGTCTCAAGAAAATCATATATGTGAAAGACAAATAAAGACCATAAAGTACAAAAGGAACATTTTCCTGGATTTAATCATTAATATTTAGTTTAAGATTTATATGCCTATATTCCTGAAAAAGAGGAAGAGAGAGGAATTTCTCTGTAGTTGTAATATTTAGGCAATGCTGGCTTCATGAAACGAGTTATATATAAGGGCTTTCTCATTGTCTTTTCTTTAGAGTAATTTGTGTAACTTTGAATTTCTTTCTTTAAAAGTGTGGTAGAATTTATTAATGCACCATCTGGATCTAGAGTTTAAAACTACAGACACAGTTTCAAAAATAAATACATTATTTAAATTTTTTATTTCTTAGTTATATTTTTCTAGGATTCTGTGCACTTCATCTAAATTTGAATATACTATAGGATTGTTTATAAAAATTGTCTAATTGTCATTTTTACATTTGTAACATCTGTAGTGTTATCCCAATATTATTTGCTTTTTTTCTTTGATCAAATTTACTTTTTTATATTTACTTTTCTTTACTAGCTTCTTGAAATAGATGTTTAGGTATTTTAATTTTAATATTTATTCTCCTCTAATACATCTATTCTGGTTCTAAATATTCCTCTTGCTACATCCTATAACTTTGTAACATTTCTATCCATTCAGTTCAGATATTTTCTAGGTTCTAGAATGACTTTTCTTTGACTTTACATATTTAGAAGTTCATTTTTTTTAACTCCTAAACTTTGCTTAGCATTTGGTTGTCATCAGAGAAAATTCTCTGAATTATTTTAAACTTTTGGAATTTCTTGTGAGTTACTTTATAGTATAATATGGACCAGGTTGTGTAATTTTTCTATGTGTACTTGAGAGAAATTTGGAGATGAAATGTCCAGCTTATTAATTGTGTTGTTCAAGTTTTTTGTATCTGTATGGTTTTTACGTGCTTGTTCTATCAATTATTTAAAAAGGTGTGTTAAAATCTTTTATCACGACTGTGAATTTTTCCCTATCTTCCTTCAATCTTGTCAAATTTTGCTTCATGTATTTTGAATTGTGTCATTAG
This sequence comes from Cuniculus paca, assembly GCA_004365215.1. Classification (NCBI taxonomy): domain Eukaryota; kingdom Metazoa; phylum Chordata; class Mammalia; order Rodentia; family Cuniculidae; genus Cuniculus; species Cuniculus paca. Next base: position 16,944 of record RJWT010015979.1, on the reverse strand, counting down.
GTGCATACAAAGTTTAAATATTTATTGTTATGAAATGAATATATATACTGATGTGTTTCCTAGTTTTGAAGCCTGAGAATGGCTTCATGTCTAAGACATAATCAGAATATAGAATTCTAGGTTGAGAGATAGATACTTTATTTGCCCTTGAAAACACAATTACTTTATGCTCTTGCTTTCATAGTTTTCATTTTGTTTTGTTGTGAGAAAACAGTTGTCTTGCTTTGCTTGTTTGAAAATAATATTTCTTTTTCCTTTCTTCCTGTATGGTTTTCTCCTTGCCTTTAGTTTTTCACTTTTTCAACATTATGTCCTTACTAGTGGTGCATAGGGTTTTTCATGGTTCTTTAAAATGTAGCTTGATATTTTTAAGTTATCATTTGTTATTCCTTCAAATATTTCCTCTTTCCTACTCCCTTTCTACTCTCTTTTCTACAATTAAGTCCAATATGTCTTTTATGCCCTTTTCTGTTCTATATGCTTGTCTGATGTTTTTTCCTTAAACCATCTGACACAGAATGAGCTCTTTCTTAAACTATGTCTAATCTGCTACTAAACTCAGTCACTATATTTTTATTGTTCATTTATTTATTCATATATGTCTATATTTGTATTTATTATTTATTTATTCTATAATTTATTTCTATATTTTTTTATTCTTTCGATTCTTTTTTACAGTTTTCAATTCTATGTTGAAATTCTACATCCTACCTTTTAATTCTGTGGATGTTTAAAATATAGTTACTTTAAAATTTATATCTGATAACTTCGTTATCTATATCACCTGTGTGTTTGTTTTTAGTATCTACTTTTTCCTTTTTTCATTTTGTTTTATCGTATCTTATCATCTCCCTCTTTATTTCAAAAGTATTTTTCAGCTTTGGCTCATATTTCTTTACTTGTGTTTCAGGCAGAAAGCTAGACTAGAACTATTTCCAATCTCAGATTGTCTTTGTCCAGCTAGGAAATGAATTTATTCCAAACTCAACGTTAATCTCTGCAAAAGTCAGTCTATTTCTAGATTAATTTTTCTCCCATAACATATATCTTCTAGTTCATGAACCAAAAGGTTAGGTGAATACTAAGGCTCTGTCTTTTGAGTGGGTTCTCTGAATTCACAAACATTAAGCGACTTCTCACTCCTTTGTGCTTCTTTTAAAATTGGCAAACATGGGCTGGGGATTTAGCTCAGCAGTACAAGTGCCTGCCTGGCAGGCTCAAGGTCATGAGTTTGATCCCCGGTACCAAAAAATTTAAAAATTTAAAAATTAAAAAAAATAAAATTGGCAAACACCTTAAGGGGGAAGCCACAAAAATGCTTGACTCAATTCTCTAGGTGCTTCCTTTCCTTAGATATTGGAGCCATAAACATTCAATTTCTGAAGGATTCCTTAACATTTTTTGTGAGGGTTAGATTTAAAAAACACATTTTAGCTGGACATAGTGGCACATGCCTGGAATCCCAGCACCCAGGAGGCTGATGCAGGAGGATTGCTGTGAGTTTGAGGCTGGCCTAGGCAACAAAGTGAGTTCAAGGACAGCCTGAACTACATAGTGAGACCTTGTCTCAAAACCGTAAGTAAATAATAAATAAATAAATAATAAATTTTGTTCTATTTAACCAGCTCTCAACAAAAAGATTGGTCCTAAACAGCCTTGATTACCACTGTAAAAAGTGCAAATTCCCATTATCTGTTGCCAATTATATTACACTTTCCTCTTAACTGTATTATCTGTTGCCAATTATATTACATTTTCCTCTTAACTGTATTTCCTGCTCCCACCCTTTTCCCGCTTCCATTTTACAAAACTTACCATGTGGAGTGAGCCTTTTGTGTTTCACATCACATCATTCTTTTGTCCCAAATCCCTAACCCACTAAATATAAACAAACAAACAAATAAATAAATACTAAAAAAAAAACCCTCTCTCTGATTGACAAGACCTGGCATGATTTGGCCCCTCAGACAAAACTGATTCATCAGGAAAAAATGGTAAGGTATAATTGAATTTCAATTAGAAGTCATTAATATTGATAAAAGTGTGATAACAAAAGGAATGATTCTTCAAAAAATAATAGTCCTGAACCCATGTGTACCTAGCATCATGGCTTCAAAATATTTCAAGTAAAAAGACACATAACAAATAAAAGCTGACAAATCCACATTCTTAGAGTGGTATTTAACATATTTCTTCCCAAAATGTATAGATCAAGCAAACAGAACACTAACAATAATAAAAAGGATCTGAATGCCAAAAATAATAAAATTGATCTAACAGATACAAAGAAAATACAGCATCCAACAACTAAAACAATGTTTGAAAACACTGAACATTTATAAAAATTGTGCATATATGAGGTCACAAAGCAAATATTAAAAATTTTCATAAAATGGATGTTTTACATGTCTCTGACCATATGTAATTTAAATATACTTTTAACAAATATACAACAACAAACTATACTTTTAAAAAAAGTATTTTAAAACAACCTTAAAAAATAGCCCTAACATGTGAGAAGGTATGGGCAGCTATTTTGAAGAAAACAAGAGACAATATGGTAGCCATTGTTGATTTCCTATTGTCTGGTTTGAAGGCCTATAATGCTTTCATTCTTTTGTTTTGATTGGTTTTATACTATTTCATTTTGTTTGAATTTATTGTGTGTGAAGGTGTGAACAACTATTTCAAAGAAAACAAGAGACACGATGGTAGCCACTGTTGATTTCCTGTTGTCTTGTTTTGAAGTCCTGTACTGCTTGCATTGTTCTGCTCTGATCTGCTTTGTTCTGTTTTATTTTGTTTTCTTTTCTTTAAAATAAAAAAATTTTAAAAATTTTTAAAAATATAGCTCTGAATATTTTAAGGAATAAATCATCTATATAAATGTAAAAATATTTTGAAATTACAATTTGGAAAATTACATGTTACTTGGGAGGCTGAGGCAAGAGGATCTTTGCATGTTCTAGACCAGCCTGGCCTACAAAGTGAGCTCAAGGCCAGCCTGAACTGCATAGCTAATTCTGTTTCAAAAACACACACACAAAAAACCAAAAACACCTGCGAACCAGCACCACCCACAGGCTGCCACCGGTGGGGGGAACAGCCAGACCACAGCCTTTCCCTGTGAGTCAGTGCCATTTGCAGACTGCAGGGGGAGAGAACAAGACCTCACCAAAGAGCAAGTCACCTGTTCGAACCAGCCCCATGCATGGGCCTCCACCAGCAGGGGGCCAGCCAGACCCCAGCCCTTTCTGGCCCACGGGCTGGCAAACAAGAAGAAACAATTCCAACCCCACCCCTGTAAGCAACCGGCTGTTCTGGAGAAACACAGGCTGTGATGATAGCTATTGAGGTGAAATGCAATTTGATGCCTGTGATGCTCTGGTGTTTCACTGACCTTGCAGGTCTAGAGCCAGTGGTCTGATCACTTGTTCAGAGGATAGTGGTATGCAGTGTGGCATCTAGAGGCGGGTTCTCCTTCTGAGGGTGGTAGCTATTGTTGATTCCCTATTGTCTTTTTTTCGCAGCACTGGGGATTGAACTTACAACCTTGCACTTGCCAGGCAGGCACTTAGTCCACTGAGCTAGATCCCCAGCCCTTGATTCCCTATTGTCTTGTTTTGAAGTCCTGTATCATTTTCATTGTTTTGTTGGGTTGGGTTTTCTCTTTTGTTTGATTTTGTTGTATGAGATGACATGAGCAGCTATTTCAAGGATAGCAAGATATATTATGGTAGCCATTTTGGATTTACAAAAAAAAATTACATATGTTAGCAAATCAAGAAGATAGATAAAGAGCAATAGAGGGAATCTAATGATGATACAATGAAAAAAATACAAAAACTACCAATTATGATGTTAATTACCTTGAGTGTTTTGCAATGTGCATTTCAATCTTCATGTGTACAATTTAAACATACGCCAATTTTTGTGTCACTTACACCTAATAAAGCTGCGTAGGTGACAAATACCAATGTTAAGAACAAACATCAGTAAAAAAGTAAATAAATAACATTAACAAGAATTGACAAAAACCAGAACCTATTAGATAGATGATAGATAGATAGATAGATAGATAGATAGGTTTTACTTTTTTTTTTTTGTACCAGAAATTGAACTCAGGACATTGCACTTGCCAGACAGTTGCTTTTAGATAGATAGATAGATAGATAGATAGATAGATAGATAGATAGATAGACAGACAGAGATAGATGAGAATGAGAGAGCTAACTTAGGCATAAATAAGATTTGGAATGAAAAGGGAGTCATGATTAGAGCTATAGCATAGTTTTCAAACAGTAAACACTGGGAATAGTTTCAGGCTGATTTTATTGAAAATTTAGATGAAACAAATTTTTCAAAAAATATAAATCACTCAATAGATTCATGAAGCAAAAGGAAGTCTTAATAAATTAATAACCATCAAAGAAATGTGTATAAAATTTCCTATTTCTATCTCAGGGCAGAAAAAAAGATGGGGAGGGAAGAGAAGAAAAGAAAGATAAGCAGTGAGGAAAATGAGAGTATAGTCTAATTTTGTCAAATCTTTAATACCTAATCTCTGTTCTGTACAAATGGTTTTAAAACTAAAAAAATGAGGGAAAGCTACTTTGTATCAACAGGAGTCTAGTCAGGAAACAGAAGCCAGGCAGTAGGAAAGTTTACATAAAGAAATATTAACTCCTTACAGAGAAATAACTACTAGAGATAATGAAAAAGAGTTCCAAAGATGATCCTAGGGCAGAAGGAGAATACCCAAAGAAGGGACACACTTGAAAGGGGATGTAAGGGACCACCCTGGGAATGGGGTCCTGACCTTGCTGGAACGATACAGTGGCACTGAATGGAGAACAGCATTTCTGGGTTGGTCTGGACCATCACTAGTTCACAATTGGCAAGGCAAGACTTCCCACGAGCTTGAGGGGTACAGCACTCATGGGCCTTGCTGTTAAGTGTCCCAAATGCATACCACTGAGTATGCTTCGAAGCTGGTTGGTTCCTGTGGCATTCATCAGGAACCTGCCTACTAGGGCAACTGCTGATCTTGCTGGAAGCTGCCTTGGGTTGGAGATGCAGGCTGGGGACTGTGTGTCTAGAATTCCCTGGGGCTGAGATGCATAGAGTACACAGTCGAGCAACACAGGAGCAAAAAGGAAAATCAAGAAGAGAGTTTTAAAAATGCTCATTGACTCATTATTTATATTACCAAAGAATTGAAACCAAATATTCAACAGTCGTGAAAGAGATAAATAAAATATATGTATATAACAGTTAATTGTAAAGTTTGGAGGAACTTTTCTTACATGTATCAATATAACCAAATCTCACATGTAATAGTAAAAATTAAGTTATTGCTCAATATTGTACAATATGTAATAAATTTTAAAACATGCAGCACTGTACAAAATTTTATAGTATACACAGGAATGTATGCAATTCAAAATGTTAATTGTCATTGAAAAGAATAAGAAGAGAATTGGAAAGAAGCATACAGGGAAATTTAGTAAGATATATGTTATTACTTCTTAAAGGATCATATAAAATGGGAAATTTCAACTGAATAGTTACTACTGCATTCAAATGTTTGTTACATTATTTCTTATAATTTGGTTTCTTATATATTGGCACTTTCTGCAGGACAAGGGAAATAACCGTACACCTATTCAACCCAAAAATTTCCTAAACTTTTCTGGCCCAAGATTTTTTTCATATCATCAATAGCTTATTGAACCCTTTTCCACATGAGGCAAATTAGTGAAGTACTGTTTTTCTCAGATGAAACTTATGAAATACATAATTCAATCAGTAACTTTATGAGAAGAAAAGAATTATGCCACTAAAAAAATCATCTTTTTGTTCAAGGTGAATCTGTTTTCTCAAATGATAAACGTAATTATCTCAGTGTTTGACTTTCAAGTCATACCTTATCAACTCATTTGTGATACCTTAGTTTAAGGCTTGATTTTCAACTAAAGAATCATTTTCACAAGAAAATATTACAAAAGAAAAGTGGTGTGACCTATATGTCCATTCCAATCCCACTAATTTTCCTGATTCTATGCAAGCTCAATCAGTTGTAACACCCTTTAATTATCCACTAAAATAGTTTTTTTCCAGTTCAAAGCATTCAAAACGTACAGGAGTTTATGTTTGGGGTAGTGACTGACAATGGTCTTTTGGAGGTGGGGGAACCAGAGAAATGTAGCTAATTCCTTGGCAACTATTTCTCCTTATGGATATCTTTGTAAGTGAGTAACATGAATTTGGATTTTGTAAATATCACTTGTCTAGATGGGATGTTTGATTGTTAAGTGAGTCAATGAATTCATAAAAGCAATCTAAATGAAACATACCATCACATCACTGGCTGGCACCATTTGGTACAATTTGCTGACCTCAATACTTGATAGTTTTCTGCAAGCACGTAAACTCCAGTGCACTCTTAATTTGTAACATTGTGACCAGGGTGACTTCTTCAAGAGTTCCGAATTGAACTACATTTAAGCATTGAAAAAAATTGTCTATTTTCCTTTAAAGTTCTTTCTTTCATAAGTGATGTTGACTCTTCTGGAGTTACATACATATTTGTGCAATCATTCAACAAAGTTTGTTTGTTTTGTAGTTAATGTGCCAGAGTGAATAGCTTTAAGCTAATCTTGGCCAATTGAACTCTAATAAAAATGACCAATGAAGTTCTAAAAAACGTACACCCTGAAGTGGTATGTCCCATCATTCAGTGAATGTTGATTGAACACCTACTATGCAATACACCTTGTTCTTGGCACTGATGATTATAACAGGGATAAACATGAAAAAACCTTTAATCAATGATTAAGAGAAAAATGAAATAATTATGATCAAGTTCAATGAGTACAGTAACAGTGGAAATAGAGACTGATCTTTCAGAAATCTAATGTCCCTTGTTTATTTAACAAGTATTTTTGTTACTTAATGTATGTTAGACATTGTTGTAGCACCAAGAAAAAGCAACCAAAATGTATGTTCTTATGAAGCTTTTATTCCTATGAAGGTCAAACTTGCAATACTGGTCTTTATCAACACTGTGCACCAAGCTAGTATATTCCCCAAAATGGTATTTATTATCACTAGACATGAGTTGGACTAACACAGAAACTAATAATAATGTATAGACTAATACAGCAATAGTTACAAACTGGGCATGGTAGCCTGTATTTCCAGAATTCTGAGAAACAGAGGAAGGATGATTGCAAGTTTGACCAGACTGGATAACTTAGTGATTTAGCAAGACTCTATCTCAAAAATTTAAAAAATAATAATGACTGAAAGCGTAGCTCAGTGTGAAGATCTTGAAGTCATACATTTCTATTATGATCTTTTATTCATAGCCTGTGATAGACTTTCCATTTATAATAGCTAATGATCCTTATGGAATTTAATTTTTAAAACATGAAAAAATACTTAATAAATATATATTGTATGTAGGCTTGTCAAAAAAAAAGTAATACAAATAAAATGGAAAACACAGCTTTTACCCAAAATAAAATATTGTTCAGATGTCAAAGGTATTGTTCCACTGCTCAAATTCTAGGATAAGGTTTTTGTTACTTGAAATTTTTTATAGCTATAGGACACGCACTCAATTCTGGAGTGTGGGTAGAGAGAGGTGCACAGACTTTATTCTTTACTCATGTCTTCTGTTAACTGATTGAAAGTAGAAAAGTCTGATTTTTACTCGTAGTTCTCAACATATCTACACTTAGTAGGTGATAAGTGAATGTTGTATGAAGGAATGAAGGGCATAATGAAGCAGATGAGAAATACTGTATTGCACTGTTCAAACTACAGTGAATACCCTGGCTTGACTGAACGTAATTAGCTATAGGGCATGCAAGTGAACAGTCTTTGTGAACCAATCACTCTGTGAGAACAATTTAGGACTCTGCCCTAAAGATTAGGATCTGCCTTTCTAGTAAAAGGAACATAAAAAAGATTAACCTTTATGCTGTGTAACTGCAGACCATTTGGTATAGCTTACCATATACCACAACCATAGAGAAGAGAGATGATGAAAAACCCTCACCAAGTTGTATGTATTTTTTTAGAAGACTGATTAAATTAAGATCCCATTAAGTAATCTTTTACCACCACTGGGATCTCAGTATTATGTGAACAACTCAGAGAGCATTCATAGCCACTGCAAATTATAAAGAAACTTTAAAAACGATAAGGGGAAACAACCTTTGAAAAATGGCATCCTAACTATTTTGTGTAGAAAAATTATAACATGCTAAAAAATATGGTCACCTTCCCTATTTTCTGCTGCTTCAGGATAAAATTTTATTTCTCATTTTTAAAGAGGTTAATTCTTATCATCTTCAGCTACTGTGGAAATCATTTTCTATTTTAAGCTTTCGAAGAATAAAAAGATCATTAAAATTTTGCTAATAAGTCATTTTCAGAAGTTATAATCAATAGTCCATCTTTTTTAGACTAAAGAATATCTTACAACATCTAAGGAATGCTCTTTTCTGTACCAAGCTGTGATTGTAACACCGTTACTAACACACAGATGAACATATATCCTGGTCCTGTTGATATCATTCATAGATTTTTCTAGTCAAGAGTCATAGGAATTCTGTCATCAGTGGTAGATGCCCATTTCCAAGTCCTCTTGCCTCATCAGAGCAATTTCATAAACCGTCCTAAGTCTATTGGATAGAAATGGAATCCAGACATCTGTGTCTGGAATGAGATTCTCCCTGCACTGACCCCTCCAACAGTGGTCATTACTTTACTTTCTGTTTTGCTGAGCTATGGTCTGAGTCAAGTTGAACAGAATGATGATGGCTAGCTCAGTTTTTACCTTTAACATTCCCCCAAGAATCATGCATATGGCGTCCTCAATTTAAACAATTGCTGGGCACACAATTCAGTCCCTGATGCTGCCTAAATTCACTTTAAATAGCTTGACAAGGGGAAAAAATGGTTTTCTTCCGCCTGTTAATAAATCTTGGGTATGCACTCTATCTACCTCCTCTTACAAGTAGTTGCTGTGTCAGTCCTTTGACTTAGGGAATCAATCAAAGGATCTACAAGAAAAAAAAAATGATTTCTTAGTGCTGACCATTGCTTCCATAAGAAATGATCCCCTATGAGCACACATTTTGTAAAGCAAAAGTATGGTAAAGCACAGTAAGTGTGCTTTCCAATGACCAAATAAGCGAGGTTTATTTATTCATTCACTTATCTATTTACTTATTTACATTCACATTTTTGTTTGGGGACAGATCAGGTAAGCACAATTTTCACTCCAAAGCTCCAAAGAAACATGGTGTTATTCTGTGGAAGTTATTTGATTGTTCTCTCATCCTCTCAATTGGCATTTAGAGAACTAGCCACACAGGCCGTTCCCACCTTCTTGCACGATACCATTTCTTCCTGTTCTCCTTATCTGTAACTGCGATGATGCAAGGCTTTCTCTTTTTTCTTTCTTGTGGGTTTGTGCGGTTTCTTGATGTTTGTGACAGGCCACGATAGGGGAAGCTTTTATCACCGTGGGGTTTGGAGGCCTCAGTAAATTGAAAATTGCAAATGAAATCCACTGGGCTTGAATTCATCAGCTATTATGTCAGATGACCTTTGGCAGCTGCTGATAAAAATGAGAGAATGTTAGCTCTGATCCAATTTTCAGCACTAACCATTCCTTTTCAAATCCATTCACAGTCAGGCAGCAGACACATGGGAAGTGAAAATGATAGGGTTTCAAGAGAACGGCATTGTGTTGCAGATTAAGATTTTCTCCCCCTATTTCTAGAGGTCGGCCCCCAGGCCCCTGTCTGGTATCTACCTATTGTCCAATCAGTTTCAATATCTGCTTCAGAGGACATGTTAGCCATCCTTACAGATAAGTGCTTACAGGAGAGAATGTTGGACTTAATAGTTTTGCTTGGGAGGCATCAAGGGTCGCAGTGTAGCAATATTGACTGGCACATGTTAGTTTAATCTGACATTCTAAAGAATGTGACACTAGATTCTTTCAGAGTTGTTGATCTCTAGGTGATTTTTGTTGCCAGCTCTGGTTTTATAAAAATTTATTTTCACACAACTATTTATATTCATGAGTCAGATATTCTAAAATGTCTATCACAGCCCAGCACAAAGGCATCCTAAACTTGTCTAAATAGTGTTTGGATGCCAAAGTTATAAAACTGGGTGAGGGGAATGACTTCTTGTCATCTGTTCTTGTAGCCTGGTTAAAAATACATGTCATCAATAATATTTCAGGAGTTCAGCTACCCCAAGATAAATGAAAGCCTATAGGCTAATAATTTTTCCAATACATATAATAGATTTCTATCACTCAAAAGAAAAGAATTAGATTCACAACTTTCTGCTGAGGTAACATGAACCAGCAAAATGATAACATGGATAGTTGAGTCATCAGTATCATTTCACATCTATGAAACACAGGAGCCATTTGAAAACTTAAAAAAAAAACTGAAATTAAATTTTCCCTCATTTGATTGTGTTCAGAAGAAAAATAAACTCCTTTCATCTTTTTAAAATGCTGAGTGAATTGTGGGGTTAGTCCCAAACAAATACTAAGTCAATAAATATCAAACATTGAAAACCATCTATAAGTATTCTCCAAAAAAATTAACAAACTAAAAAATACTAAATCTGTATTTTTTCTGTCTTTCTGGTATGCAGAGTTTTTCTTAGTTTTTTCCATGACATTTAATATAACATGAAAATAGTTGTTCATGTATCACTAGAGTTGCAAAAACACTTTTCATGGCATAGCAGTTTCTTTTTGATGCACCAGTCCACGGCATGCAGACCCATAGACCCAAAGAGGCTTCAATGGGGGGATGGGGGGTATGGTTCTTTAAGCTTCCTTCATAAGAAAAACAAAATTTGATTATATATACATATATATATGATATATAGATTATGTAAATTATCTGTGTAATACATCTGAGTTTTAAAAAATAATTTAAATTAATCTTTCATTATTTGCTTCATTTTTTCTGGTACTCTCAAATTTTGTTGTTGTTTTGTGTCTTCTTTTTGTTTTTGAGATAGGGTCTCACTATACAGGTCAGGCTGGCCTTAAAGTCCCTATGTACCCCAGACTGGCCTTGAACTCTTGGTGATGCTCCCGCTCACCTTCCCACGTGCTGGGATTAACAAACCTGTGTTACTGCACCCGGCCTCTTAATTCTTTTAAGAGAAGACAATTCTGTTGTCTAATGAGGATGTATAATAAAATGCCTAATAATAATGTCCCAGAAACCTCAAATACACGTTTAGAGCCAGTGTCATTGATAGTATTTTACAAGATTCAATGTTGTAAGCAAGGATTGGATCTAAAGTTTACAATGGGACCACCCAATCAAAAGATAAAAGATTCCACAGGTCTCAGACCGGCTTTGATTTTCTTAGATGATCTGATTTTTTACAGATATGTGCCAATAAAGGTAGGTCTTTTAGAACCTTGTTGGTTTAGAAAGCCTTCTTACTTGGTTTCCTGGCTCTACACACTGCAGTCCACTTGGACCTTAAAGTACACCGGGCTTGGTGGCTCACGCCTGTAATCCCAGCACTCGGGAGGCTGAGACAGGCTGATCATTGTGAGTTCAAGACTAGCCTGGGCTACAAAGTGAGCTCAAGGCCAGCCTGAATGGCATAGCGAGACCCTGTCTCAAAAACACCAGGGCTGGGGATCTAGCTCAGTGGCCTAAGTGCCTACCTGGCAAGCTCAAGGTTGTGAGTTCAATTCCCGGTGCCGCAAAAAAAAAAAAAAGAAAAAAAAGAAAGTACACCTTCACCTAGCCAGCCCTGTAAAAACACCACCACAGCTTAGCTGGCTGAGCCAAACCATTCTCCCAACAGAACAGGCCACAGCTCTTCTCAAAATGACGAAGTCTGCACTTCACAAGTTTATCAATGACTGCGGTCACACATCACTCAGTTCATCCATATTCATGTAATAGGACTAGTTTCTCTGAGTTTTAGATTCCTCAAATCTCTAACTGCCTTCTAGATTTTGTAGTGGATGCTGCCACTGTTTCTAAAGAAGCAAATGATTTTATAATGCGTGCGCTCTTCGAGGTCTGCAACTCCGACAGCCCCAAGCCATTCAGTGTGAGCCAGTCTACTAACAGGTCCCTGCCAGAAGACGCAGCAGAACTCACACTTGGCTGTGCCCTGGGGCCTGGCTTTCAGCCACTGTGATCTGCATGCTCAGCTAGATGAAGCAATTAGATAGACCTGTTAAGTTTTATGTCTTCATTATTGATTTATAGTATGAACTCAGCATGATTATTGAACCAGAGCAGCCAGTGAAACAACCCAGTCATTGATCCTTTCATAGGCATGCATTTCCAATTTTGATTTGGGGAGGAAATGGATACATGGTTATAATATTATTTCTGGTATTTTGTCCAAGGGCTCAAACGGAGATTTGAATAATTCATTGCTTCTACCTCCATACCTTTATTCATCCCATTCACTCTATAGCATCATGGTTAGACAGAATTTTCTATTATAATGGACATGTTCTATTGTCTAAACACCATAGTCACTAGCCACGTGGGACCACAAAGCATCTGGAATGTGACTAGTGTAACTGAGGACCTAAATTTTTAAAATTTTATTCAATTTTAATTAATTTAAATTTAAAATAGCCACATGTGAAATAAACTGAACACACATACATACATACCGCAGTTTCTCTGGTGCGAGAAACCGAAAGTGTAAATGAGGACCAAAAGGTATAATAGATACTGTGAAATAAGAAGAGAATGTTCAAATGAGAAGGGGAACAAGGATGGGGAGGAGGAAAGGAAGGAAGAAAAAGAAAAAAGTGATGAGAAAAGGAGGAAAAAATGGCAATAAAGCTTTTGTAAAGGGGAGGGGAAGAGGAGTTGAAAGGAGGGGAGAGGAATGAGTAGGGAAGAATCAAGTTGTGTCATGTCCGGGTTCAGATTCCCTATGATGAATGTGATCATTATGTATCCCTAAAATATACCAATAAACATAACGAATTAAAAATAGATAGATAAAATAGCCACATATAGCTAGAAGTTACCTGTTGAATGAAGCAATAGTTCTATAAAATACTCAACTTTCATCCTCCCTGCAGTATTAGCAGTAGTCAAAGTTCTACACGCTGTTGAAGACTGTTTAACTGTTTACTTATTCCTCCACTTCAACATTACCTCTTTTTGAATACGTATCATTGAAACGCTTGTGCTCATTTTCTGCCTGGTATTATACTGCTCTGCTCCACTATTCTACAAATTACTTGATGAGAAGGATTGTAGCCACCCAGTAAGATACTGTGTCAAAAACGAATATTTGAAGAACTGAACTGAGTTGTAGATTTTGTAGGGGAAGAGATATTTTTCTGTTGTGATTTCATTTTATTAACATTAATTTCAGAAGTTCTAACACTGTCATCATTTTTTCACACCCTCTTTTAAAAATGCATTTAGGAAAAGCCCTTTTATTTTCCCTTTCTGATTTATTTGTTAGCACTAAGATAGAAATGTAAAACAAAATGATTATATTTTCTCCTTTTGATGGTAGAAACTGTGGGGACACTTATTTCTTATCTTCATGCAGAACAATACAATGCTGTATGTATAGGAAGAACACAGTAAATGCTTCTTTAGTGAATAAATCAATAAAAAATGAGAATTATGATCCAACTTTCAGAGGGTATTTTAAAGGTCGTGAATCAAGATGTACTAATTAATATGTACTAGGAATTAGAAAAATTCTTTCCAGAATATTCACATAAAATTCTATTCAAAAGGACTGCTCTGTGTCTTGATTGTGAGTTTAGGTACAAAACTGTATCTATTTGTCAAAACTCATAACTACACACTTAAGAGGATGAATTTTACTCTTTCCTTCCTTCATTTTTGGTGTCAGCTATTTTGTCTCAGCAATGAGAGAAAAAAGTAACTGAGATACTTATTAACTACAAAGTCCTAGGAACTCTTCCCAGGACTCTACAGACTCACTTAATCCTCAGTAACCCTACGAAGTCAATATTAGTATCCTCACTTAACCTCTGAGAACACTGAAGCACAAAAAGGTTGGGCAGCTTCCCTAAGGTCACACAGCAACTCAGATAACCTATGGCTGTGTCAGTTTCTCCATACTTTTCAGCAGATCTGGATATTAGCATACTGTAGACTCAGGTTTAAGTGGGACACATTGGCCTTTCTCATATGTATGACCATCCCTGAGCTTCGATTCTCTTCATAACCAGGAGATATTATTTTCTTCCCACCTCATAGGAAAGACTGCTAAATGGGTCAAGTGAGATAGCAATATGGAAATGCAATTACTCAGTATGAGTTGTACTCAATACTTGTCCTTTATGTCTGATGTTGAGGTTAATATGCCCTTTTGTGAATAGGAATGCTGATACCTCCAGACACCCTCATCTGCAACAAGTGGTCATCCGCCCTCCTAGGTTTACACTGACCACACTGACATACTGTACCTCTGGGGAAAGACAACAATAGCCTATTATCTAGTAGAGCCCTTTGGGTCTTTTTTGTCTTTGTGAAAAAAAATTGGGAAAGATCAAAAAGAAATATAGATGAAAAGAGAAAAAAGCGAAAAAGTTGAAAGTAAAAGTAACTCACAGTGAAGAAACACAATTGCCTGGGCCAAGAAGAACCATTCCACCCCGTCCCTTTTCCCCTCTGCTCACCTCAGCTGGGTGCTCTCAGGTTCCCAATGTGCTGTGCTGGTTACTGCATAGATTATTAGGATAAAAGTTTAAAGAAAAAAGTAATAAAATATTTCATATCAGAGCATTTTGCAATTATTTTTCATTCCTAGAAATATATTGTTGGAATATGTGGGGGTTTTTAGGAGGTTAAATCGTTCTACCTAATTCTACTTTAGGGTTTTATACCTATTCATTCATCTTTGAATAAATTATAATACTTCAGCAGGATCACATGTCTATGCACTTAAGCTCTCAAGTCTATAAAGACCCCCAAATTATGTCCAAACAGATTTTTTACTATAGGTCAAACTTTACTAATCAGTACCTTCCAACAACGTATTGTATTAGTCTCCTTTTAATGAAAAGCAGTCATTCCATTGAATAAGAACCAGTGCCTTTCAGAAGTGTAGGTTACATGGAAACCTTGAAGAAAGGAAACTGAAAGAAAACATAGAACGTTTTATATATTTCTTCATATTTCTCACAAGTACAGTATCTGAAGGATGCACAATGCTTTTTTTTTTAAGTTGGATGAGAAGGGCTGGGGATATAGCTCAGCAGCACAACACCTGCCTGACAAGCACGAGGTCCTGAGTTTGAGTCCTGGTACAGAAGGAAAGAAAGAAAGGAAGAAAGAAAGAAAGAAAGAAAGAAAGAAAGAAAGAAAGAAAGAAAGAAAGAAAGAAGAAAGGGAGAAAAGACAAGACAAGAGAGAAAAGAAAAGGGTGAGAGAAAGAAAGAGAAAAGGAAATTGGATAAGAAAAGAAGAATTAAGAATTAAAAGGAAATTGCTTTAATCTCCCTGGTTAATGAGTATTAATTATAATTCAAGACTAAAACTACATTTTTGATTTTCAAAAATGATAGGGTGACGACGATGATGGCAATAGCTTCTATTCTTTATGTTTACCATGTGCAAATGTGTTTCTGAGTAAACAATAATTCCTAAATTCCACTTGCTATACCTCATAGATATCACAGACATTAGGTATGGGTGAGATGGCTTTTCTTTGATTTTCTTCCAAGTTGTAATTCAGAGAAACACCATTTGTCCATATTGTGTCTTCACTATCTCAAAATTATTCACTTCTACCAATGCAGACAGAATAGACCCTTGTCTCCTGTAGCCTTCAAGTGATCTGTCACTGCTGCGTACATTCTGTTGGTAAGATTGAGTTAGGTGCTATTTCTAGATTCTTGAGAAACTTGAAATGCAGTTTGACTTCATGCCAAAAAAAGTGAAGTGGTCCCTGAACATATACTGTCATGTCTGCCACACATGAGCATTGTGCTGCATTTATAGTAACATTTAATGTCCACAAGAATCCTGGAAGATAGAAACCATCAATCTCTCTTCGGAGATGAGAAACCAGAGATACACAGTTTAAAGAAGCCACTCAACAGACTCAATTAATGAATGATGGGTCCAAGATTCAAACACACTCTATCTTTACTGGATAAGGAAAACAAAGTTTTGTAAATTAACATATAAAAATCTTATAAATGGAAAAAGGACATTAAAAATATGGAGTAAAGATAACTTTTTTGATGTTAGATTTAAAATATTTTTAATTTTTATTTTAAAATAAAACCAAGCAAAATAAAACAGAATAAAACCAATCAAAACAGTGTAAGTGATATGGGGTTTCAAAACAAGATAATAGGAAGTCAACGATGGCTACCATAATGCCTCTTGTTGTCTTCAAAATAGCTGCCCAAACCATCAGACATAAGAAAATCAAACAATGCAGCACAGAATAGAGCCAGAAAAAACAAAACAATAAACACAATACAGGACTTCAAAACAAGATAATAGTAAATCCAAAATAGCTGTCATAATATATCTTGTTATTTTTGAAATAGCTGTGCATGCCATCAGATATAACAAAATCAAACAAGACAAAACAGAATGAAACCAAACCAAACCAAACAATGAAAATGATATAGGACTTTAAAACAAGATAATAGGGAATTAACAATGGCTACCACCTTCTGAAGGAGATCCTCCATAGATACTATACTGTGTATTGTTACCCTCTAAATAGATGATCCAGATAGATTACCAACTTTAGACCTGCAAAGTCTACAAGCATTAAGTTTTATTTTACTCCAATTATCTCAGCCTGTGTTTCTCAGGATCAGCTGGCTGCTCATGGTGGGGGCAGACTTTGGCTCTTCTTGTCTCCCAGACCGCACGCCAGAAG